>WOXC01011423.1:0-217122 GCA_011680675.1 Gymnobelideus leadbeateri
TCCCCATCCATACTATCAGGATTATAAATAATCCCTGCCATCTACAAAGTCTGGGTTATCAAGGGAAATGGAATTAGGAATTTGTCTTGACTTTGTTACTAACTTGCACTATTTGTGGTCCTAGTTTCCTCACATGAAAAAAAAATAAATATATTTACATATTTAATATATAATATATATAAAATATAATATATATAATAAAGCATATTTTATTAGAATTTTGTTAGGATAAATTGGGATAATGGATGTAAAAAATGTGAAAAAGTCAAAATACATTGTAAATGCAAGATATTACTGGTACCAAGCCTTTGAGTTGAGACCTCTCTGGGCCTCAGTTTCTTCATTTATACAACGATGGCACTAGACTAAATGTCTTAAATATTTTTCTTCTTTAAACTCTGTTATTCCATGATTACTTTTCCTTAAATTTTATTTATCAATATCTTTTGTTTTTACATCACCTTTATTTTCAAATATATCCTTCCTTATCCCACCCCTAGGGCTAATTCCTTGTATTAAAAAAGAAAGAAGAAAAACCTGTTCCACAAAGCTATGACAGTCACCTACTACAATACTATGTAAAATAACACAGTCCCCCATCTCCACATGGGAGATGGGGCATATTTGCATTTTCCCATCTCTTCTTTGAGGTCTATATAACTCTTTTTATATAGGCATCAGTTTGGTTTTGTTGGTGATAGTCTTTTCATTTACATTGTTATGGTTGTGTGTGTGTGTATGTGTGTGTGTGTGTGTGTGTGTGTGTGTGTGTAGTTTTTCTGGTTCTAATTATTTTATTCGGCATCAGTTCATATATCTTCCCATGCTTCTCTGAATTCTTCATATTCATCATCTCTTGCAGTGTTCCTACTACATTCATGCACCACACTCTGCTTAGCTATTACCTAATTAAGGGGTTTCTACTTCCTAGGTCATGAATTCTTTTCATCCATTCAGCAAAACTCTTGAGTACCTACTGTATACATGACTTTGTAAGATAAGTAAGATAATTGGAGAAAACAAGTCACTAGGAAAGGGCTCATTGTGCAAATTTTTCAACAGAAAGAAATTCACTTCTCCTAGAAAGACCTACCTGCTGAGGTTACGGATTGATAGAGTCAGGACATTAAGGCCAGGAGAGATCTTAGACTTAGGGACCTAGTCCAATCCTGTCATGGAGTCCACTGATCAGAGAGCGAAGGTGGAGAAGAGCAGCTTGATGAAACTTTCTCATCTATTTTTTTGTTCTCATTTTTTAAATAAGCCTCTCACTCCCAGCATGATTGTTCTTACTTTCTTCCTGCTGCTAAAATGAAAGCCAGCCAAACCTTAGATGATGAGAACAAATTGGAAATAAGTTGCCTGGGGGTGTCAGGAGAGAGCTGGGGATAAGGGGTTAAAGGGAGAAGTTTGCAAAAGAGTGAACCCTCTTAAAAAAGGACTCACTTGGGGATGTGAAAGCAAAATAATCTAGTTATGAGGAGCCAGTGTCCTCACTACAGGGTAAGAAGAAAGAATACAGGTAAAGACTTTACAGCAATCAAGAGAATGGGAGGCTTTGATAAATGAGTTTTCTCTTCCCTTGATAATATCAGTCTCCATCCCCCACATCCCTACTCAGTCCATAATCTACTCCTTACCTTAAACTACATTATCTTTTCAGTTTTCAGATATCCTAAATGTCAATATTTCTGTAGGTGACCCATAGAAGGGAAAGGGAGAGATATTTATTAAGCACTGAGTATCTATAAGATACTGAACTAGTATCTTAGAGTCTAGAAACAAAAATCACCTATTCTTTCTGGTGATGAAACCACTGTTCCTCAGACTCAACATCTGTCAGGGAACCTCAATGGAGTTAAAAGAAAAGGAGCTGATATCTTGGCTCTGACCCTTAACTGGTTGTAACTGTGATCGTGGACAAATCACTGAATTCTCCCCAAGCCTCATATACATGCATCATGGGGAATATTGATTTTTTTTTTGCTTTTTGGAGGGCAATTTGGGGTTAAGTGACTTGCCCAAGGTCACACAGCTAGTGTTAAGTGTCTGAGGTCAGATTTGAACTCAGGTCCTCCTGACTCCAGGGCCAGTGCTCTATTCGCTGCACCACCTAGCCACCCCTAGGAGTATTGTTATTGTGAAAACATACTTGATATGTTATAGCATCATGATTTCTACTCTCTTCCACTGATTTTTGATCATGGATAAAAAAGTTGAGTGGTAGTGACCATGAGCTAATGAAGAGAAAGATGGAAGAAGGATGGATGACTAGGAAATGTGTGTGTGTGTGTGTGTGTGTGTGCATGTATGTGTGTGTATTTATATGTGCAATGTGCTCAAGGTCATGAATAGGGACATGATTTAACAGATGGTTGAAACTGAGCAGGAGGAAAACATTCTAGCCAGTTCACAGGTGTGCTGCAGACTGAAAAAGATCAGGAAACACTGATGTAACCCAAATCCTACCTACTGCCATTTGTCCCCAGTTGTCACAAAGCACTTACAAATCCAAGCAGGCCAGAGGTTCCCCCATTTGCCCCTTTGCCTCTGCCTTTGCCACTAGGACCACATGTTCCATATAAGGAGTGACCTGATTCATTTGCTGCAATCACAGGTACATTGTGAGTGCTGGAATGTTTGACCATTAGTCATCAAGCCTATTCCTAGCACATCGACCAGCTTTGTCCTTAAATCACTCTATTCTGCCGCTAAAATTGACTTCTTCTTGCTGTGGCCTAGGCGAAGGTGGAGAAAAGCCTATCACCAACCTGAGAGGCTTGATGATAATAATTTAGTCCCCCTCACTCCCTCCCAAACTTCTCTTGTCCCCAGCCAAGAATGTGTCCCCCAAACAACCCAGGCTCAGTGGGCCCCTATCCTCCTTGCTGCTTTCACTCTCATGGCCCTGTGCCCAGCCCAGAGAATTCTATCTCAGTTCTAGCAGGTAACAGGATCTCACTTCATTGACCCTGCCTTGTTGATTGGCCCAGACATTACCTTTCTTAAGAAAAGTCTTCAGTGTTACTCATGGAAGGCTCATGTAACCCAAGACATCTACAGGAGGAAAGATAAGATCAGCTTTTAAAGAGTCTTTCCCTGACTCTCTTGCCCTGACCCCAGCTCCACCCCCTCCTCCAGATTTCTTCCCCTGGAAGGATGCTTTTAACCTGCTGGCATAAGTCAGTTCTAAGAATTCTTGCTTCTTTTTTAAAAGTATAAAGGAGGAGAGAATGAAATGAAAAGTAGTCTCCTGGGGCAAGAGGAACACACACACACACACACACACACACACACACACACACACACACAACTGTGAGTTAGGAGGACTGAGGTCTAATCTCTCCTTTGGTACCTAATAGTTGTGTGGCCTTGGGCAAGTCACAACTAAGCAGAGGTTCCATTTCCTCACCTGTAAAATGGGTTGGTAAGTTTAGATCAAGGGTCTTAACCTGGAGTGAATAGATTTTTTAGGCAGTCTGTGAACTTGTATGGCAAAAAATTACACCTTTATTTTAATGTAATTGGTTTCCTTATTCATCTGATATTTTATTTAATGCATTTAAAAACATTCTGAGAAGGGGTCCATAGACTTCAGTAGACTGCCAGTGGACTCTATACCATAATGAAAAAAAGCTTAAAACCCCCTGTAATTAGATGACATTAGGTCTCTTTCTGAAGATTTCTGACTGATAGCAAGTACTAACATGGACAAGTGGCTCTCTACGCCGGTGAGCCCAGAGCAGCAGCCTAAGTGACTTTGGAGAGGAAGATGCCCTGGGGAGCTTTCTACTGGTGTGGAAAAGGAAGCAGCATATTTTAAGTATTGTTTTGTGTGGTTGTGCTGCAAGCTTCCCTGCCTCTTCCATTAAGATATTCCTGATTCTTGGGGCGGCTAGGTGGGGCAATGAGTAGAGTGTCGGCCCTGGAGTCAGAAGGACCTGAGTTCGGATTCGGCCTCAGACACTTAACGCACATACAAATAAAAACCTAGTCATGTGACCTTGGGCAAGTTACTTAGCCCCCATTGCCCTCCAAAAAGGAAAAAAAAATTAAAAAAAAGATATTCCTGATTCCTCCTGATGTTAATGACTTTCCCTCCTTGGACTCCACAAAGCATTTATTTTGAATTATACTTATTTGCACAAGTATCACACATTCCCCCTTCTAATTAGACTACATAAACTCTATGATGCCGTAAGCTATCTCTTATGTAACCTTTATATTTCCCTAATACCTAGCACAGATATCTGCACACAGTAGACACTTTATGTTTTAGAAATGAATGACTAAATGAATTAATGAATGAAAATTACTTTTATGGGGTGAAGAAAGAAATAGGGCTGAGCAACCTCTACAAAATATATTGGAAAAAACTTCCAAGATGTCACACCAAGATTCATTTACTTGTTCATCATTCATTCAACAAATATTTGAGTACCAACTATACACACTTTATCCCACAGGTCACTAAGCAATTGCCTGCTTGAACTCTGGGTGAGTCTAGTCCTAAATTGAAGGGATGTAGGTCTATCATCATACATGGCTCACTGCAGACAGGTCTAAAGTGTGAATTTCCCTAGACAGGACACTCACTCCTTTTCTGGGAGTGTGTTTTTATAATTAACCTCACTCTTGAATTACTTGAGGTCCCTATAGGGAAGAAGGGCAGAGGTAATTGAGGTGGAAAAGGAAGAAACTAATGAACTTTTAAGGGGGGAGGGGGCGAATAAACATAGTAAACTCTTGCCATTGGGCCTCTTGGGAGTGTGGGGTGTCTAGTCAGCATTTGTCTACAAGCCACCAATTTAAATCAGCTGTCAAACTCACCTAGCCTAGAAGAGCAAAGGGAAATTAGAGACTGCAAGAAGGAAGAAAGGAAAGAAGGAAGGAAAGAAGGAAGGAAAGGAAGGAAGGAGAAGGCAAGAGAAAGAGAGAAAAGAAAGAAGAGAGTGGGAAGAAGGAAGGAAGGAGAAAAAAGAATAAAAGGAAAGAGAAGGAAAAGAAAAAGAAAAGCAATATCAGGACTAACATCTGCCATTCCTAACCATCTTCTGTGATATTGATGCTTTGGATGTCTTTTTTGGTTTCTGGATCTCCTTCCTACCTAGCTAGGTTTATTTCCTCTTATAAATAGATTTTCAGCCAGTTTAAAGATGAGATAAGATTTACCTGTCAAATGGAATTTGAAGGATCCTAAGAAGATTCAAAAATATCTTCTCCATTATATTGTGATTCTACCCTTTCTTCCTTTAGGTCTTGAAACCTTTTCAACTTTCAGTGACTTATAAAATATTAATGAATTTGGTAGGAGTACCTTAAACATTATCATAGGAATGAATAAGTAAAAAGCATTTATTAAGAACTTATTAGGTACCAAGTTTTGTGCTAAGTTCTGGGCATCTATAAATTAGAGAATTTAGATCTGCAAGGAAATTTAGAGATCATCTAATCCCCTCATCTCTTAGATGAGGAAACTGAGGTCCAGAGATGTAGTTTGTGTCGAGGCACTTAGATTGGAAAGTGGCATAGCCAGAGGCCTAGCCAAGTTCTTCTAAATCTAGTTGCAGGACTCTTTCTATTAGCACATATTACCTTGGTTAGGATCAAGTCCTTTCAGGAATGGGACACAGGACAAAGCAGGTTCCATCTTTTTTCTTCTAAATTTACTCCTATTTGTATCAATTACATGTAACCAAAAATTTTTAACATTTTTTTTCTAAAATTTTGAGTTTCTAAATTCTCCCCCTACCACCTCCTTAAGAAGGCAAGCAGAGGGGTGGCAAGGTGGCACAGCAAATAGAGCACCGGCCCTGTAGTCAGGAACACCTGAGTTCAAATCTGGACTCAGACAATTAACAAAAAAACTAGCCATGTGACCTTGGGCAAGTCACTTAACCCCAATTGCCCTCCAAAAAGCAAAAAAAAAAAAAAGGCAAGCAGTGTGATATAGATCACATGTGCAGTCACGTAAAATATTTCCATAATAGCTGTGTTGCAAAAGAAAACATACACCAAACAACAAGAAGAAAAAGAGTGAAGAAAGTAAAAAAAAGTATATTTCAATCTGCATTCAGACTCCATCAGTTCTTTCCCTGAAGGTCGATAACATTTTTCATCAGTCCTTTGGATTTATGTTGGGTTGTTGTATTGCTGAGAATAACTGTCATTCACAGTGGATCACCATACAATATTTCTGTTACTATGTAAAATATTATCCTGGTTCTGTGAACTTCATTTTGCATCAGTTCACTTAAGTCTTCCTAGGTTTTCATGAAAGCATCCTGCCCATCCTTTCTTACAGTATTCTACAGTAGTATTCTACCATAATCATATACCACAATTTGTTCAGCCATATCCCAGTTGATAGTCATCCTCTCAATTTCTAATTCTCTGCCACCTCAGAAAAGCTGCTATAAATAAATATATTTGTACAGAAAGGTCCTTTTCCTTTGTCTTTAATCTCTTCAGGGGACAGACCTAGTAGAGATATGGCTGGGTCAAAGGGTATGCACAGTTCTATAGTTTTGGGGGGATAGTCCCAAATTGCTCTCTAGAATGACTGGATCTATTCACAACTTCCCATATCCCCTTCAACATTTGTCATTTTCCTTTTCCGTCATATAGGCCACTCTGATAGATGTGAGGTAGTACCTCAGAGTGTTTTAATTTGCATTTCTCTAATCAATAGTGATTTAGACCATTATTTCACATGACTATAAATAGCTTTGATTTCTTCTTTCTGAAAACTGCCTGTTCATATCCTCTGACAATCTCTTAACTGGGGGATGACTTGTATTCTTATAGATTTGTCTCAGTTCTCTACATATTTGAGAGATGAGGCCTTTTTCAGAGAAGCTTGCTGTAAAATGTTTTCCTCCAGTTTTGTACTTTCCTTGTAATCTTGTATTTATCTCCTTTTCTCTGTTTCCATGGCCTTCACTCCAGTGTATCACCTCATTTCTATCTGCCTGTACTACTGGAGTAATTTCTACTCAGATCTTCTAATCCATCCTTCAAACTGCTGAGAAAATAATTCTTATACACAGATCTGGTCATGTCACTCCTTTGCAAAACAAAAATAAAATAAAACAAAACAAAAAACTCAACCTTCAGTGATTTCCTCTTGCCTTCTGATTCAATTTTAAACTCTTTCTGCCTTAACCATCTGGAAACCTTCTGCATTTCTAGCTCAATCTCATATTATTACTCTTCATGTATTCTCTATTCAAGCCAAACTTGGCTTCTTTCTGTCCTCTAACTATTTCCTGTACCTTTGTTCATGATGCTTCATGTGACTAAAATACCCTCCCTGCCCCTCTTTGCCTTTTCACAGAATCACAGAATCTCAGATTTGGAAGGTATTACAGAGATCACCTATTCCAAATCATACCTGCCCAGGAATTCCCTCTACAACATTTCAGCAAGTAATCATCTATACTCAGAAATCTCCTGTGAGGGAGAATCTGCTTAGTCTCGGTCCCACTGAGCCTATTCAGTTGAAGCCAACTCTAATTATTAAGGGGAATTTTCCCTCACACTGAGACTAAATCTGTCTTTCTACAACTTCTGCCCATCCCATCTAACTCTGCTCTCTGGGGGTTAAGCAGAACCCACAACCCTTTAAGGGCAGCTAGAGGGCACAGTAGAGTGCTGGACCCGGAATCAAGAAGACTCAATTTCATGAGTTCAAATCCAGCCTCAGACACTTACTAGCTGTGTTACCCTAAGCAATCATTTAACACTGTTTGCCTCAGTTTCCCTACCTGTAAAATAAGCTGGAGAAGGAAATTACAAAACACGATAGCATCTCTTCCAAGCAAACCCCAAATGGGATCACTAAGAGTTGGACATGACTGAAACAACTAAACAAAATCAACATTGTTGTTGTTGGAATAGTAAGACCAAAGTGAAGCCATCCCTGCTCTCAAAGAAGCTTGCAATCTATTCAGGGAGATAGCATGTACATATATAGGAATATACAAATGCATACAAGGTGATTTGGGAGAGAAAGATACTAGTAGCTGGGGGAATCAAGAGAGGTCTCAGGTAGAAGGTGGAATATGAGCTATTCCTTGGTGAGAACTAGGGATTCCAAGAGACATAGGAGATCCTTAATTGTTAGTATTTTACATAATTCCTTAAGGTTTGCCAAGTACTTTATATATGTTAACTCACTGGATTCTCCCCAGTCCTGGGAGGTAGGTGCTATTATTATCCTGATTTTATAGATAGGGAAAGTGATGCTATGAGAGGTTAAGTTACTGACCCAGGGTCACACAGCTAGTATGCATCTGAGGCTGCATTTGAACTCAGGGCCCCAGATTCCAGATTTAGCATAAGCATCAGTTGTACTACCTAACTGCCTAAGAGTCTAAGGTACAGCCTTCAGTCCCTTCCCTGTTCTGGTTGCCATCCTCTTGAGGTGCCCTGGTTTGTCCACATCTTTCTCAAAATGTGACATTTAGACCTGAGAGTCACAATCATAGATACAGAGCTGGAGGGGCCTCAAATTTAGTTTGGCCCAATCCCCTCATCTTACAGGTGAAGAAACTGAGACCTAGGGAGGTTCAGTGCCCTAAGGTCACAGATGCAGCAAAGAATACTTAAAATGCGCTCTAAGGCTCACTTCAGTGGAACTATCACATCCCTAGCTCTGGAAATCATGCCTCTTAATCAGCTGTAGCCTAAGATAAAATAATCTTCTTGGTCACCATATTGTATGACTCATGTAAAACATGAAATACTCTGGAACTTGCTAGTCTGTGCTTTTATAATTTATTTTTTCTTAACTCACCTATTGGACCTTACACTTATCTCTCTTGAATTGCATCTCATTAGATTGGATCCATTATTATAGGATGTCAAGATCTTTTTGTATCCTGACCCTGACACCCATCGTGTTGGCTATATCCTGCATGGTCTAAAATGAGATAATATTTGTAAAGTGCTTAGCACATAGAAGGCATTATATAAACGTGATGTGACTGTCATTACCATTATTATATGTTGAAAAAAGTTGTTAAATCCCAATGCCAGTACTTCCGCCTCCAGGAAAAATCTTTCCTGAACTTCTTGGTTGGTAACAGACTTCCTCAACAGAGGAGTGTAAGTTGTTTATAGTGACTTGTCATACTTCTCTAGGTATGTGTCTCATCCCTCTGTATTTTTCCCAGCACCTGGCACAATGATCTGCATATGGTAGATTCTTAATAGATCTTAGAATAGGGTCTTAGCTCTAGAGACAGAAAAGACATTAGATGTTTGTTCAATTAAATAGAAAATTGGAAAATAACGTGTATTTTTACATGAAACTAAACTTCTGTAATGTTCAGTTTTTTAATATATATTAAATTGAACATGATAATAATAAAACTGCCCTGCCTATATGTGTCCCATTTTGAACTTCCTTCTGCAATTCTCTGTGTAGTTTTAAAATACATTATTGCTATTATTTTTAAAAATGTATTAGTATCCCTACCCATTGACTCCTTCTATACAACTCTTCCCACCCAAAACAGAAACCCTTGCTTGTAAGAACACATTAGTATAGTCAATCCAATCAAATTCACATGTTAAATGTGTTTGGTAATATACATCTTATCCTGTACCTGTGATCTGTCCTAAGCTCTCTGCTGAGATTTGGGAAGCATGCTTCTGCATCAGTATTCTGGAATCATGACCAGTCATTGAACTGATTAGAGATCTGTGGTCTTTCATAGTTGTTTCTGTAGTCATTATCTAAACTGGCCCCTCGTTAATGCTCATGTCATAGTGCCTATCCCCAAACCTCCAACTTCAAGATCCAGTGCTCCATTCATCTGCTTTTCTAGAAATGATTTGAGATTAGTCATTTAAACCTCAGAGAGTATTCAAGTCAAATCCCCAATGGGTTTTGTGCTTTAATCCTTCTATAAATCAAGCATTTTATCCTTTGTTAAAGGAATTCCCAATTTTGGGGCAGTAGGGAAGATATTTGGACAGGATCTTCCTAGCACCCTAAAATCATAGTATAGAGAGAGATAGCCAACCTATACACCCAGGGATAGGGGCCTGAAAAAGGAGTGGAAGAGTTGTCAAAAAAATTTTGCGTTTAAAATCAATTGTCTGGTATTCATACAGTAAACTTTTAAAAATGCTTAAGGAATGGGATATTATTTATGACTCCCTAACTCTCCCTTCTAGTCCCTCACCCTGAGCTATCTCTAACCTCTTTGGGATTTAATTTCACTAAAATATTCCCATGAGTCTGAGTGTCCAGGAAGCTGAATTTGACTTCACTTTGATAGCTTGAAAGTTATTGCTGCCACTAGAGACTTGGTTTCATCAAGGCCTGAAGTCAGCCCACTTAACTTTCAGGAAATTGGCTTGCCCTAGGGCTAATCAATTAGTGTTTGAGAGGTCCTCAGATCCATTGCCTTGTTTCAGGGAAATGAAAAGAAGGGAAGGTCTGAATACAGTTTTCTCCTGGCTTGGAAGACAAGAGCCCTGGGAAGGAAATCATGGAATGTTAGAGCTGAAATACATGTTAGAGACCATGAAGTCCACACCACCATCCCTTCCCAGATGAGGAAAGTGAGTCCCCTGCATGAAGAAACTGAGGTCCAGAGAGGTTGTGACCACCCCAGGGTCACACTGCTAGTTAGTGGCAGAGCTTGAACTAAGCAGAAGCTAGCATAATTTGTTGGAGAGCGCTCTGGATTCAGGTGACCTGAGTTTGATGGATAATTGGGTTCTGATGGCTGTGGTGTGGTCCTCAGCAAGTCACATATGCTCCAGTTTCATTCACTCCACTTTATGATCTATAGAATAGGAATAAGAATAATTCAGTAACTACCTCCCAGGGTCGTTGTGAGGAAAGGACTTTGCAAACCTTTAAAACACCATATAAATGTGAGTTATTAAGAAAACCCAGTGCTCTTTCCACCATCGATTTAAATAACAATATACTTCTGGGTTATTCATGCCTTATGATGAATACAATGGCACAGATATTTCAAATAACCAGATAGTCCGAAAAAAAGCATTCCTACTTGACATGGGAGTATATTTTACATATATGCCTTTAATACCTCCAGAATCTATGGCTTCATTTGGTAAGGGTGCATCATCCAGAAGAGTTGATCAGAACCCTCCTATCTCTTGATTAAGAGTTTCATGAGTTCTCATGACTAAAAAAAAAACCCACCTTTGGGGTAATGAAAATCTTTTTAAAAAGAGACAGACTTGTTTTGGATAAGAGAGAGACAGTCCATCACCAGTCCCATCCCCAAGGCCTCTATGGGCTCAGTATCCCCTGCCAGTGCTTCCCCTCTCTTAGAGGCATCCAAATAGGCCTTGCGGAGAGGGTTTTATACACGTGCATACACGGATGCATAGGGAGTCACTAAAGTACCATTCTGAGGTTTCATCAACACTCAAGATTCTCAAAGGCTTTGGTAACAAAGCATAAACTCCATGGGGCAGTGGAAAGAACACTGGTTCTGGAGTTGATGACCTAAGTTCAAACTGTGCTTACTGCTTGTGCCATGCTCAGTAGATCGCTTAATATTTTGGGGTCTCCATTTCCTTATCTACAAGAGGACTTGGAGCTCCCTTCTGGCTCTACATCCTATATACAACCATATATATTATGCACTGGGGGTTCTTCACTTTCTTTGTGATGTGGACACACCCTTAGCAGTCCAGTGAACACCATGGACCCCTTCTCAGAACAATATTTTTAAATTAGTAAAATTAAATGCCAAAGGAATTTCAAAGGAAGCTAATTATATTGAAATTCAGTAATCAAAATACGTCTAAAAATGTGCAGATCCCCTGAAATCTATCCACTAGCCCCAGGTTAAGAACCCTTATTATAGCCAAACACCCACATATTGTTTCGTGGATGATTTGCCTTCCTGATTGGATTCTACTTGGACGTATACAAAAGTGAGTTCCCATTCCCAAAGCACACACTAACCAATAATGGGAGGTGAGCCAGGTGTCTCCATATGTTCAGAAGATAAACTGGGACTAAAAATGTGCTCAGTTAATATACAAAGTGAATAATTCATGGGTAGAAAATCAAGAGTTAATTATATTAAAACTGCCTCCCTCTCCTCCATTAATGATTTTTTCCCCAAGCCCTGAGGTGAGGAGCCATAGCCTAGTAAATCTCACAGAGCTGTTCTGCCGGAATGGCTCTCCATGCCCAGGTTCCCTAGTTCAGTTTCTTGTTAGTATTTCCCTCCAAATACCAGTTTCTCTGAGTTTTCCCACTTTAACCTTGGACATATTTGTTTTTACCATTTCTCCAGGGAGGACATAGACACATTTATTTGACCTTGTTTCAATCTCAGGGTAGAGGCAGCCTGAGAGTTAGCTTTAGGTTAAAGAAAGAATTCTGTGAAACTTTACAGCCCTATTATAACTTTGTCTAAAGGGAGCAACAGTGGCCATCCACAGAGTTTTTCCTCCTTGTGCCCTAGTGATGAGGACCATATCACTTATCCCAGGAAATTTCAACTTTCCTCATCCTACTCTAGAGAAACGGAGACAGATCATGGGAAGGGATAGGGGCAGGAGATGGAATGGCATATATGAGGAACAACAAATGAGTTAGTTCAGCTACAGTGTGGAACATGTGAGAGGCATTAATGTATATTCAACCTGGAAACATAAGCTAGAACTATATAGCAAAGGGCTTTAAATGACAAACAGAAGAGTTTATATTTTATCCCAGCAGGAGAGGACCCACTGACGTTTCTTAATCATAGGAGTGACATGGTTGGACATGTGGATTTGGCAGTTATGTCAAGAATGGATTGGGGAGGAGAGACACAAATTATGAGGTCATTGTAATAGTTCAAGTGATAGGTGATGAGGACAGGGCAGGTGGGGATGATATGAATGGAGAGGAGCAGATGGATGGCAAGGCTCAGAATATAATTGTACAAGATGGGGTGCCTGAGAGGGAAGAGTCAACAATGACTCCTGAGCTTCCAACCTAGGTAAACTGCAGTAAAACTGTACTGCCCCTTCTGAAAATTCCTTCCAATTATCAAGATGTTTTGAACATTGGTACCTGAGTCATCGACTGGTTCTTAATAAAATCAAGAAGGAATCTTTCCCAGAAGACATGTGCATAAGGTTTATTTTGCTTGACATTGTGTTTTTTGGAAAGCCTATCACACTAACTCAGAGAAGGGAGTGGGATGATTTGGTCGGATTTCATGCTTAGTGGTGACTCAATTCAAGTACTGGAAGCTTTTGGAGTATCTGCTTATACGTTAAAAAAAATTACTTTTTCTTCCTGATTGAATCCTATGGATTACATCTCCTTTCCGTTAGGGGACTCTGCAGATAACATAGACCACAAAGAGGTGGCACCATAAATCTGGGATCATTGTTTAGGAAGGTCCCAAGTGAATCCTGCAGCCAGAAAACCATGAAGTCCCTTTGTCCCAGGCAGGGACTTTTGTCTTCCTATCCCCTACAAAGAAGCCTTGGGGCTGGTCACCCCCCAGGTTAATCTTCAAGACTGCAAGCCAACTGAAGTAAGAAAAAGTGCTGCATGCAGGCGATAGCTTTGTGACAGAACTGTTACAGAAAATCCAGGTCAGATATATGAATGGCACAGGGGGTGTCTAGTTGAGACATCATGAGAAAAAGGAGGAAGAGAAGCTTGATGAAGGAAGCCAGAGGAACCCAGGGGTCCTGTGACCTAGCCAACTTAGGAGTGAAAACTAGAGTACTGTGACTAACCTGTATCTCTCTGTAGTGATGAAGGGACTGAATTAGATGATCCCCCAGCCCTTCCAGCATTAAAATTCTGTCTTTTTGTGACTATGATACTATACTCCTGTAACTTGCCTACTCAAACTTTATAGCCTGTACCCTGAAATCATTACACCCTAGAGTAGTTTTGCACATTAATTGGCTGGCCAAGTATATATTTTATGGAAGAGACCCCCTGGGGAAGGACTTGCAAAGCTTCCTGGTCTTCAACTACAGCCCCCACCCTTCCTCTCTTTTCAGAAGTACCTGAATGGTCTAGGATTCCTTTACCAGGGTTAGGTTACAACTTCTACAGATATAGTCCTGTCAGTATAGAGCCTGAAACATCTCCAGACAGCAAGGATAGATCATAGGTTTAGGACTAGAAGGAACCTTAGATACCCCAGAGTCTACCCACCCCCTTTTTGCAGAAGAGGAAACTGAGGGCATAGAAGGGTTAAGTGATTTGCTCAGGCCTATACAACTAGTAAGGGTGTAAATCAGAATTTGAACCCAGCACCAGCCTCCATCTCCAGTCCCCATCCACTGTGCCCCTCAATCTTTGTGCCCTACCATATGAATAATTCCCTTTCTGTTGTTTAGTCGTTTTTCAGAAATGTCTAACTCTTTATAACCCCATTTAGGATTTTATTGGAAAATATACTGGAGTGGTTTGCCATTTCCTTCTCCAGTTCATTTTACAGATGAGGAAAATGAAGAAAACTGATTTAAGTGACTTGCCCTGGGTCACACAGTTAGTAAGTGTCTGAGGTCAGATTTGAACTCAGGAAGATGAGTCTTTCTGACTCCAGACACGATGTCTTATTCACTGTACCATCCAGCAGCCCAAATATTTATATAGAGGCAACCTCTTAGTGGAAAACCTCTTAGTCATGGTATTTCTTGGCACTTTGCCAAAAAGGTCACCATACTGGTCTAGAGGATGAGGCATCAAGCTAAATGTCAACACATTGATATTCTATCTACTCCTCAACCTATGTTGACTATGACTTGGGACAAGCGCCTCCTCCAACCTGGCTCTTCCTTTTCCTGCCTTCCCCAATTCAAAGGCAGAGAGGGGAATCTTTCTTGTAGCGCCCCTTATACCCCTGACATCACAGAGACTTGAGAGTTGTCTAGTGGAAGAAACCTGTTACATGGGAGTCAGACTACGTGTTTGTCAATCTTAACTCTTCCTCTGTTCCCTGGAATAACTCACTTAACTCTCAGTGCCCCAATGTCCTCATCTGAAAAGTAGACATAGCAGCAGTTTCTGACTTGCCTGACTTAAGGCAATGAGCAAAAAAGATAAGTAGATGATAGACAGAAGGCAGTCTGAAGTATAATACACATAGAAGTGTATGGTGGTTTGGGGATCGCCAGTTTAGAGCTGGGGGTGACTTAGATGTCATCTTGTTTCCTCAATTTACAGGCAAAGATATTGAGGCCAAGAGAAGGGAAAGAATGTGTCTAAGGGCATGAGCTGGGACTTGAACTCTTGTCCTCTCTCTCCAAATCCAGTCATCTTTCCCCATCTGTAAAATGGGTATACTAATTACAGATACGTACCAGGATTGTTGTGAGGATCATATAAAATAACTGTGCCTAGCACAGTGCCTGGTGACCTAAATGTCAGCTGCTGTAATCATTATTGTTGTTAATTATCCTTGCTCTGTACCATTAGAGTGATGAGATTCTATAATGAGGCATTGATGTTCTGAAGTAAAGAGCAATTGTAATCTTCCAATATTTGAAACACATTATAAGATGAATACTGAGTTTGCTTGTCTTTCTGGACTAAGTTGAATGCAGTCCTAACTAGAGTCAGGGGAAAGAGATGACCTCACCAACTGGACAAATCTATGGCCATTTTCGGGCTGAACTACTTGGCCTACTTGTCTGAGTGATGGCAGTTAAATGATACCATTTTCATATATATAGAAGATCTCAGTAGTGCAGATGACCTCTAAATGTCTCTTCTGCACCAATGACTCTGGTCATCGTGGGGGGAGGAAGAGAGTCTGTACAGCTCTGCATTTGGAAGCTTGAGGACTCCATCCATACTCTTGCATACCTATATACCCACCTGCACACAAACACAGGGAGGGGGCCTTCCACCATTAGTGACAGAGCATGTGCAGATCCCACGGGAGTCTGTACTGCCTGGGATTAAGACTGGCCATCAGAGCTGGCCCTGAAATGCTTTGCTTCTGGATAAATTGTCTGTGGTGTAAAGGCTGATTGGAATCAATGGAGGTAATTGTAAAGATGCACAGCAAGTAATTGGGAATCTCCTGCTTGTTACTGCCTGGCTTCTGTACCAAATGGATTGACATGCTGTAGCTGCTGCCTTCCTAGTGCAGTGGCAAGGCACGGATTTAGAGTCCGAAGACCCAGGTGTGATTCCCATTTCTGCCATTTCCTTCCCTTGTGACCTTGGGCACGTTACCACCTTTAGGTCTCAGTTTTCTCTTTGGAAATTCTGATGCCTCCAAGATCCTTCCTATGATTTCTCCCCCATATTGGTCCTTCTTCATTACCTCCCAGTATTTCCTGGCATCCAAGAAATCCATTGATGGGTCCAAGTAGAACATGAGCTGAATAAAAGGGAAACCACTCCAATTCTTCTTTCTAACAGCCTGAATTAGACCCATAGAGGGGCAGAGCCAAAATGATCCTTAGAGATCATCTCATCCTTAGAGGTGGGAAAAATACTGCCCAAGAAAGGAAAGTGGTTTGCCCAAGACCCTGTAGTGAGTTAGTGGCAACTCTGGGACTTGAACTGTTCTTCCCATTCATATGGAAGAATTCTTGCTCCATAACAGGCTGCCCTTCCCCACAGTGGAGAACAATTCCAGTTCATCACCTTCCCACTTCCATCCTTCTACCCAGTGGATTCTTTATTAGGACATATGTTTCATAATTAGAGGAGAGGCCAAACTAGAAGACTTCGAAGGTCCCTTCTGACTCTTACACACTGGGCACAGCAATTCATGTCTTCAAGACTTCTTTTCTTCATTGTTTTTTATGGTTTTTTTTTTTTGAGGTTGAGTATAACACAGTAGAAAAATGTTGTTAAATCATTTCAGCTGTGTCTAACTTTCGGCGACCCTATTTGAGATTTTCTTGGCAAAGATACTGGAATGCTTTACTATTTCCTTCTCCGGCTCATTTTTCAGATGAGGAAACTGAGGCAAACAGTGTTAAGTGACTTGCCCAGAGTCCCACAGCTAGTAAGTGAGGCCAGATTTGAACTCAGGTCCTCTGGACTCTAGGCCCAGTGCTCCCTAGCCACCACAAAGAAAGAGCACTGACGTAAAAAGGCTTGTGTTACCACCCTGCCTAGCAATAATACTGATAACAGCTAGCATTTGTATCACCTCCACTACATGCCAGGCACACTATGTACATTACAGATGTTACCTCATTTGATCCTCATGACAACCCTAGGAGGTGAAAGTGATTGTTATCCCCATTTCACAGTTGAGAAAACTGATTTCTACTATTTGTGTGACCTTGGACATCATTTAAACTCCCTGTGCCTCAGTTTCCTCATCTGTAAAATTAAAGGGTTGGAAGAGGTGGTATCTAAGGTTCCCTTCAACTCTGAATCTATAATCCTCTCATCTTTACATGGAAATGACAGGAGAGAAATGGTTTATTGGACTTGGGTGGCAGTAACTTCCTTTTTCTGTGCCTTAGAAATGAGAATTAATTTCTTTTTTCCAAGGGGTGTGGGGGGAGAGGAGGTTGCTACATCATAGCCATCTTCAAATAAATGAAAGAAGGTTACATAGCAGAGAGAGTCTAACTTGTTCCGCTTGGCCCCGAGGGACATAGTTAAGAGCAGTGGATGGAAGAAATAGTTTGAGTCTCAGTGTAAGGAAAAATTTCCTTATAATTAGAGCTACCCCAGAATAGAAAGGGAGGCCTTCTGAAGATAGAGGATTCCCTTTACTAGAGAACTTCAAATGGAGATGGAATGATCAGTCTATCAGTGATGTTATAGAGGAGTTTCCTGTTCATGGTGGCAGGTTCCAGTTGTCAGTAGTAGACCCTCAGGTCTGAGTTTGTACAATTCTGTGACTAGAAGGGAAATCAAGTCAGAGAAACCTGGCCCTGGAGCAGATACCTCTCCATCCTTCACACCCCCAAACAGTTCCAGTGAGGAATTACTATTATGTCTGAAGCTCTCAAACATGCCCAAGGTGGATTTGGGTCCAAGTCTCAGATCATTGTTATTTTAGAGATGCAGTCTAGGCTATCTTGGAGAGACTTTATAATCACAGCCTCACTTGTACCAGGAGGCTGACCCTGACCACCCCCACCATCACCACCAGGAAGATACCAAGCATAGGCAGAAGGAACCCCAGAAGGAGAAAAAGTACCTTTTTCTGGTTGTCTTGCCACTGATTGGAATGCTAGAAGAGACATATAGGCACATATGTGCAACAGGGAAGTCTCCCCAGGATCCCAAACAATGCAGCTGCATTCTCCCTGAGCTCAAGGGGTTTACCTGGGTCTGGGTCTGTTTTCATCATCGGAGCTGCCAAAAGACTTCACAGCTGGATCATAGATTTAGAACTGGAAGAGACCTCACCAGCTAACTTATCCAAAACCCTCTTCTCTCAGATGCATGAGCTAAAACACACAGAAGTTAAGTGAGGTCACAAATTCACATAATTGTCTAAGGTCACACATTCAAGCAATATTTATTTATTAAGCACCTGCTTATTCTAGTCACTGTGCCCACTTTCACAAGTAGAAAATAGCAAGACCAGGATTCAAATCTAGCCCTCTTTCCCCTCTACCCTGTTGCTGGCAGCAGGTACCAGTCTGCCTCTGGCAATCTCCCAGTTGCATATAGCCCCTGTGAACCAGTAATAATGCCACTTTCAGCAATCTCCACCATCACCCATAGCCATAGTACTACTGGTTCTAACCACACCCCTGTCCAAGGTTTTTATGGGGACCAAGACGTTGAGGAGACTCAAACCCATGCCATATAAAAATTGGTTGAGGAATCTGAAAATTTTGCTTCGAGAAAATAAGTCTTAGTGGGGTGTGGTAGCGGGGGAAAACATAGTATCTTTCTTCAAGTATTTATTAGTTTTATGTTGTATAATACTTTACTGTCCCACATACTACTTTTCTTGATCTTCATTATGATTCTTTGAGGGAGGCAGGGTAGTGTTATCATTTCCATTTTATATATGAGGAAACTGAATGAATGAATGAAATGCTCACTATGGGCAAAGGCTTTGAAATATAAAGAGGAAAACAAGATGGACCCTGCCCATTAGAATATAAGTGCCTTAAGAACAGTGACTGTGAGGCAGAGGCAAGATGGCAGAGTAAAAACAGCACTTCCAAGGTTCTCTGCCCCACACAACTTCCAAACTATGTAAAAGGGGACTCTGAACAACTTCTGGAGCCCCAGAACCCACAGAACTACACAGAGAAACTAACCTCCCACTGAGGAGAACCCAGCAGCTCTGCAGGTAGCAACAAGCGCAGCACTCTGAGAGCACGCAGCACAGCATGCTGGGAACTGACAGCACAGCTCTCTGGGAGCTGAGCCCAGGCCCGTGTGAGCCATGGTTTTAGCCCTAGGGTGGCTGGCCCAGCAGCCAGGAGGGACCCCAGAATACCAGCAGCTGTGGCAATTCCAGAATTATCATCACAGATATGCCTAGGACAAAGTGAGAGGTTAGGGCCCTATGGACTTTGGGACCAGTATTTGGGGAACGCATCGGCTTCCTCCCCTGGGGGCAAAAAGCTGCTGAAGAAATGCGGCACAGAGGCCATTTTGCAGCATCAGTGGCAGCTTTAGCTCCTGGTCTGCGAACTGTGGGGAGATCCAGCAATCAGTCTGGGGGTTAATTGCTTTTGCTTTAAACTGCCTGGATCTGGATTGTGGTCTGGGTGGGAAGTTTGGGGTGGGCATCCAATTTGCCAGAGCAGGTGGAGGCTTTACAGAGTACATCCCAACTGGCAGAAGTTGTGAAGACCCTACATCTGGGATGGAAGCTCTCCTATCTGGTGGCAGAGTCCTACTGTGGCAACAAGCCCCAAAATCAAGTAATTAAGTGGCAACATGCCTAGGCAAAAGAAACAAAATAAACAGAAAAGTTCAACATTGGACTCCTATTTTAGGGGCAAAGAGGATCAAAGCATGGAGGAGGACTGTGAGGTCAGAACACCTGCACCAAAAGCCCCAAATGAAAATACAAGCTGGCTACAGGCCATAGAGGACCTTAAGAAGCAGATAAGAGAAGTGGGGGAAAATTTGGGAAGAGAAATGAAAAAGATGCAAGAAAAGTATGAAATGACAGTCAACAGCCTGACTGAGGAAAATAACACCTAAAAAAATAGACTAACTCAAATGGCAAAAGAGGCTCAGAAAGGCAATGAGGAGAAGAATGCCTTAAAAAGTCGAATTTGCCAGATGGAAAAAGAATCTCAAAAGCTCACTGAGGAGATTCATTCCTTCAGAGTTAGACTGAGCAAATGGAAGCT
Organism: Gymnobelideus leadbeateri; assembly: GCA_011680675.1. Classification (NCBI taxonomy): domain Eukaryota; kingdom Metazoa; phylum Chordata; class Mammalia; order Diprotodontia; family Petauridae; genus Gymnobelideus; species Gymnobelideus leadbeateri. Next base: position 20,278 of record WOXC01011423.1, read on the forward strand.
AATGACTTTATGAGAAATCAAGATGCTGTTAAGCAGATCCAAACAAATGAAAGATTGGAAGGCAATGTGAAATATCTCATGGGAAAAACCACTGACCTGGAAAATAGATCCAGGAGAGATAATTTAAAAATTATTGGACTACCTGAAAGCCATGATCAAAGAAAGAACCTAGGAATCATCCTTAAAGAAATTCTCAAGGAAAATTGCCCTGATGTGTTAGACCCAGAGGGGGAAATAGAGGTTGAAAGAATTCACCAATCGCCTCCTGAAAAAGATCTGAAAAAGAAAACTCCTAGGAATATTATAGCCAGGTTCCAGAATTCCCAGATCAAGGAGAAAATACTACAAGCAGCCAGGAAGAAACAATTTCAATACTGTGGAAACACAATCAGAATAGCACAGGACCTGGCAGCTTCTACACTGAGGGATCGAAGGGCATGGAACATGATATTCCAGAAGGCAAAAGAGCTGGGAATGAACCCAAGGGTCACCTACCCAGCAAAACTGAGTATCTTGTTTCAGAGGAAAATATGGTCATTCAGTGGAATAGAGGTCTTTCAAGCATTCTTGAGGAAAAAACCAGAGTTGAATAGAAAATTTGACATTTAGACACAAGAAGCAAGAGATGCTTGAGAAGGTAATCAAGGAAAAGAAATCAAAAGGAACTTATCAAAGTTGAACTATTTACAGTCCTACATGGAAAAACAATAACGGTGTCTGATGAAACCTTTCTCATTATGAAAATAACTGAAGAATGGTATATGGGCATATGTTTACAGGTATACATGGATAGAGGGCACAGGTTGAATTTGATGTGAAGGGATGTTTCTTAAGGGGTGAAGTCAGGAGGTGAGAGAGGAAAGTGGCAAGAGGAGATGGGGAGAGACAGGGTAGGGTAAACTATCTCCTGTAGAAGAGGCAAGGGGAAGTAGTTGCAGGGGAGGGGAAGAACAGGAAGGCAAAAATGCAAAACCCTATTCTCATTGAAGTTGGCTCAAGGAGAGAATCACATACATACTAAATGGGATATCTCACCCTGCAGTTGAGTAGGGGAAAGGGGGATGAGAGGGGGGAGGATGGAGGGGAGGGCATTCTGGGGGGAGGGGAGGTTGGAAGTACCCACTATCAAAGAGGGACAGGATCAAAGTAGGGACTGGACCAGGTGGGAGGTGAGATGGGTGGGAGGGAAATATAAGCAGTCTTTTACAATATATCTACTATGGTAATGTTTTGCATAGCTATACATGTACAACACATACTGAATTGCTTGTCTTCTCAGAGGGAGTGGGTGACATCCCCAGGGTGGAAGGTAATGGATCTGAAAATCAAAGTTTTAAAATTAAATGTTTAATAAGATGTCCAGGCATTGGGGCTCAGAGATTCACCTTGCCCTAATGGCAAAGTCGAAGGGGGTATGGGAGAAGATATGGGAGAGAGCAGATTGGATGAGGGGATATCTAGTAGGACTGCTATTCTGGGGTGGTGGGTAGGGAAAAAATGGGGGGAAATTGTAACTCAAAATTTGGTGGAAATGAACTATGTAAACCAGAAGTTAATAAAGCATTTTTTTAATAATAAAAAAAATTTCAGCTTTAAAAAAAAACAACAGTGACTGTTCCATTATTTTTTTTAATATCTGTCCCCAGCACCATGGACAGTGCCTGACAAATAATAGCCACTTAAATGTTTAATCATTGATTGGTTACTATCAAGGAGCTCACGGTCTAATAGAAGGAAACACCATATATTAGAGGTTCATCTGCAGGTTAGATGGAAAGGACCAGTGGTTTTTAGGCAGATGGTAGGTAATGCATCATCTTTAGTGCCATTTCCATTGCTAAAAACCAAATCTGTTTCTGATGTTGAAACATTTGATAATGCCAAGGACTTGGGTGGCAATAACTTTCTTTTTCTGTGGCTGCTGAGAAGGTGGGGGGGGCAAGAAACAATTTGTAAAGCACTCAGCACAGTGCCTGGCAGACATTAATAAATGCATATTCTCTCTCCTTCCCATAACACCTGCAGAGGGAGTACCTGGATCACAAGGTTTGTTCCTCTGGGTGAGAGCATCAGGAGCCAAGATGGAATGAGGGACAGCAGTTCGAGGGGAGGGTGCCTCCATTTCTAGGGCTTTTAGTGACAGGGTCCTGGGCTGCCTTCACCCTGACTTAAGGGGAGATGGTGGTCAAGGTAATGGTAGTGGTTTGGCCTTCTTGGCATATGCTACCTCCTTGGGGTACCTTTCTGCTTCTGAGAAGTTAAGTAGGATTATAGGTTCATCCTGTTTATATCATGAAATGACCTGAGAGAATATCTATTCTGCCCTCCTTATTCTATAGCTGAAGAAACTGAGGCTTGGAGGGGTAACTTGCCAAAATTTATTGTAAATATTAGAGATGAGGGTTAAACCTACCCTGTCTGGCACCAGACCCAATGCTTTCCTTTGCACCATGATAGATTTCCCAGGCTAGTAGTAAGTAATCACAGAAAGGCAGTTAAGCTACCAGTCAGGTGAGGTAGGAAAGAAGTTAAAGTAGCTTCCATCTTCCTTTTGGGGTTTTCCCAAGGAAAATAGAAAAGACTTAAATCTTCTGGAGAATACAATGTGATTCACTGAATCAGCCTCCAGGTGGCTCAGAGGAACCCCTTAAGAGACATCTAGTCCTATATTTATACCTTAGAGTTCCATCAGAATTCTGCAGGTGTCCACATATCACAAGTGATTCCCTTGAATACCTACTGCAGAGTCTTATAAACTTTTTACTAAGGAGGGGATTGGGATAAAGACTGGATCTGTTATTTCATTGATGTAGGGAACTTCCAGGTATTTAAATCACACCAACTATGTGCCAGGCTCAGTGCTAAGTACTTTATAAACATTATCTCATTTAAGTCTCACAACAGCCCTAAAAAGTAGGTGGTATTATTATTATTTCCATTTACAATTGAGGAAACTGAGGCAGGCAGCAGTGAAGTCATTACCTAGTAACTGTCTGGGCTTGGATTTGAACTCAGGTCCTCCTGCCCAGTTGATTGGTGATAGTTGGCAGAACCTCTTTCTACCAATGCAGTTAGTTGCCTTGTCTGAAATGTATTTGTTATTGTTGTTGTTAAGTTGGTTTTTCAGTCTGTGTTATTCTATGACCCCATTTGGGGCTTTCTTGGCAAAGATAATGGAGTAGTCTGCATTTCCTTCTTTAGCTCAGTTTACAGATGAGGAAATGGATGTACAGGATTAGGATCCAGGGTCACATAGCTAGTAAGTATCTGAAACCACATTTGAACCCAAAAAGATGAGTCTTACTGATTCTAGGCCCAGGGCGTCACCTAGCTGCCCCCTGACATTTATAGTATTAAATCATTGCCTAGAGAGCCCTGAGTTGTTAAATGACTTATCTGGGGTCAAACAACCAATATATGTCAGTGACAAGACTTGAACCCAGCTTCTTCCTAGCTTCCAGACAAGCTCCCTACACACCCTGGCCAGACTGAGATGTGGATCTCAGTTCTAGCAAGTTGGTCAAGTACTTCACATGATAGAAATCTCCTCTGTGCCTCTCCACAACAGCCTTGTGAGACCGAATGGTAAGCTCCTTAAGAGCAGGGACTTCTGGGGGGCGGAGCCAAGATGGCGGAGTAGAAACAGCATTTCCAATGTGCTCTGACCCACACAAATTTCAAACAATGTGAAAGGGAGCTCCTAACAACTTCTGGAGCCACAGCACCCACAGAACAGCACAGAGAAGCTAACCTCCTGCTGAGGACAGCCCAGCAGCCCTGCAGGGAGCAGCCAGCGCAGCACTCTGAGAGCAGGCAGCCCAGCGCTCTGGGAACTGACAGCGCAGCCCGCAGAGCCAAGCCCAGGTCCGAGGTTTTAGCCCCAGGGCGGCCAGGCCTTCAGCCGGCTGGTAGAACCCCAGAATACCAGCAATTGTGGCGATTCCAGAATTATCAGCACAGATATGCCTAGGACAAAGTGAGAGGTTAGTGCCCTATGGACTTTGGGACCAGTATTTGGGGAACGCATGGCTTCCTCCCCTGGGGGTGAAAAGCTGCTGAAGAAACAGCTGCACAGAAGCCATTTTGCAGCATCAGTAGTGGCTCTAGCTCCTGGTCTTCGAACTGTAGGAAGATCCAGCAATCAGTCTGGGGGTTAATCGATTTTGCTTTAAACTGCCTGGATCTGGATTGTGGTCTGGGGGGAAGTTTGGGGTGGGTATCCAACTTGCCAGAGTGGGTGGAGGCTTTACAGAGGCCACCCAACTGGCGGAAGTTGTGAAGACCCCACGTTTGGGCGGAAGCTCCCCTGTCTGGTGGCAGAGTCCCACTGTGGAGACAAGCCCAAAAATCAAGTAATTAAGTGGCAATATGCCTAGGCAAATGAAACAAAATAAACAGAAAAGTTCAACATTGGACTCCTATTTTAGAGGCAAAGAGGCTCAAAGCATGGAGGAGGACTGTGAGGTCAGAACTCCTGCACCAAAAGCCCCAAATGAAAATACAAGCTGGCTACAGGCCATAGAGGACCTTAAGAAGCAGATAAGAGAAGTGGGGGAAAATTTGGGAAGAGAAATGAAAAAGATGCAAGAAAAGTATGAAATGACAGTCAACAGCCTGACTGAGGAAAATAACACCTTAAAAATTAGACTAACTCAAATGGCAAAAGAGGCTCAGAAAGGCAATGAGGAGAAGAATGCCTTAAAAAGCCAAATTTGCCAGCTGGAAAAAGAATCTCAAAAGCTCACTGAGGAGATTCATTCCTTCAGAGTTAGACTGGAGCAAATGGAAGCTAGTGACTTTATGAGAAATCAAGATGCTGTTAAACAGATCCAAACAAATGAAAGATTAGAAGGCAATGTGAAATATCTCATGGGAAAAACCACCGACCTGGAAAATAGATCCAGGAGAGACAATTTAAAAATTATTGGACTACCTGAAAGCCATGATCAAAGAAAGAACCTAGAAATCACCCTTCAAGAAATTCTCAAGGAAAACTGCCCTGATGTTTTAGATCCAGAGGGCAAAATAGAGGTTGAAAGAATCCACAGATCACCTCCTGAAAAAGATCCCAAAAAGAAAACTCCCAGGAATATTATAGCCAGGTTCCAGAATCCCCAGATCAAGGAGAAATACTCCAAGCAGCCAGGAAGAAACAATTTCAATATTGTGGAAACACAATCAGAATAGCCCAGGACCTGGCAGCTTCTACACTGAGGGATCGAAGGGCATGGAATATGATATTCCAGAGGGCAAAAGAGCTGGGAATGAACCCAAGGGTCACCTACCCAGCAAAACTGAGTATTTTGTTTCAGGGGAAAATATGGTCATTCAGTGGAATAGAGGACTTTCAAGCATTCTTGATGAAAAAACCAGAGTTGAATAGAAAATTTGACATTCAGACACAAGAAGCAAGAGATGCTTGAGAAGGTAATCAAGGAAAAGAAATCAAAAGGAACTTATCAAAGTTGGACTATTTACAGTCCTACATGGAAAACAATAACTGTGTTTGATGAAACCTTTCTCATTATGAAAATAATTGAAGAAGGGTACATGGCATATGTTCACAGGTATACATGGATAGAGGGCACAGGTTGAATTTGATGGGAAGGGATGATTATTATTTTTTTTTTTGGAGGGCAATTGGGGTTGGGTGACTTGCTCAGGTTCACGTGGCTGGGTTTTTGTTTGTGTGTTGGGTGTCTGGGGCCGAATCCGAGCTCGGGTCCTTCTGGCTCCGGGGCTGGCTCTCTGCTCGCTGAGCCACCTAGCCGCCCCAAGGAAGGGATCATTCTTAAGGGGTGAAGTCAAGAGGTGAGAGAGGAAAGTGGCAAGAGGAGATGGAGAGAGACAGGGTAGGGTAAACTATCTCATGTAGAAGAGGCAAGGGGAAGTAGTTGCAGGGGAGGGGAAGAACAGGAAGGCAAAAAGGCAAAAGCATATTCTCATTGAAGTTGGCTCAAGGAGAGAATCACATACATACTAAATGGAATATCTTACCCTCACTCACTCTCCTGAGTAGGGGAAAGGGGGATGAGAGGGGGATGATGGAGGGGAGGGCATTCTGGGGAGAGGGGAGGTTAGAAGTACCCACTATCAAAGAGGGACAGGATCAAAGTAGGGAATGGACCAGGTGGGAGGTGAGACAGGTGGGAGGGAAATATAAGCAGTCTTTTACAATATATCTACTATGGTAATGTTTTGCATAGATATACATGTACAACACATACTGAATTGCTTATCTTCTCAGAGGGAGTGGGTGACAAGGGAGAAGGGGAATGGATCTGAAAATTGAAGTTTTAAAATTAAATGTTTCATAAGATGTCCAGGCAGTGGGGCTCAGAGATTCACCTTGCCCTAATGGCAAAGTTGAAGGGGGTATGGGAGAAGATATGGGAGAGAGCAGATTGGATGAGGGGATATCTAGTGGGACTGCTATTCTGGGGTGGTGGGTAGGGAAAAAATGGGGGAAAAATGTAACTCATAATCTGGTGGAAATGAATGATGTGAACCAGAAGTTAATAAAGCATTTGTTTAATCAAAAAAAAAAAAAAAGAGGAGGGACTTCTTCATTCTGGTTTTTGTATTCCCAACACTGTCTCACATACAGTAGGTATTTGATAATGCTTGTTGAGTTGAAGAAAAAACATTATTATCACCTCCACTTTATATATTTATTTTATAAACTGAGGCTCACAAAGGCTACATAACTTGCCCATGGTCCCACAGCTAGGAAACGTTAGAGACAGGATTTGAATCCAGGTTCTCCTGGCTATAAGGTAAACATGTTTTCCACTGCATCAAGCCTGTCTCCCTTTGCAGTAGAGTCAACCATTTTCTTCATCAGAATTGATCACTGTCTAGTCCTTATCATCAGCTTCTGAAGACTGGAAGATTGTACTTTTTTAAACCTCCATGTTTTCTCTACTCTTGATGTTCCCTCTAGAATCTTCTCATTATCTTGGCTACTCTTCACTGCCCTCTTGCCATATATTTTTTTTTCTCCAAAGAGCACATCTCCAATCTGACTAGAGCACTCTGAGCCAACATTCTGAACAACATCAAACAAAATGGATTTGGGGTGATCTGTGGGTGGAGAAGATGGCTGCCTCACCTGCCACCCAATGCCCCAAAGAGCTAGAGCTTAGTATGTGACACAGGGGTCAGAAGTGACTACTCTTCTTTGCATGCCCTGTCTGGAAGGCTCACCTGGGACCTGAGCATTCACCCCCTTTCTAAACAGGAATTTGCTTGCTTGGCCATTGGCACTGAGAGTTAATATTTCCATCACTGTATTTAGGAATTAATTTTGAGAGAACTTAATCACCACCTCTCTCCTTGTCTCTCACCCCTTTCCTTTCTCCCTTCCTCTCCCTTCTAATTTTCCACTTGGCTGGGGATTCTCCTGCAGTGAAAGTTCAGACTTAGGGGAGGGCCAAGGGAGCTGCTTCATTAGAGAGGATAATCTCATTGGAACCACTGACTTGAATAATAACACCTTTAGTAGGGCCCAGGAGCCTGGTTTCCTAGAGGTTTTTAAGCACCTTGGACTATGGGGCTAGGAAGAGCTGAGAGGCAGGGGAGGCAGAGCAAGGCAGAGGAGGGAAAGAGGATCACAGTGAGTAGCAAGTTTTAAGTATTGTTGCCTCTGTGTCTGGAGCCCCAAAGGGCTCTTTTCTCTGGTGCCTGCTCTCTCAATTACTATTAGCTAGTGTGATAGGGATATACATGTGCACACAGATTTGATGTTGTTTGGGCAAACTTTTTGGAATCTCTCTGAGCCTTGGTTCCCCTGCCTAGAAAATGGGTAGATTAATCTCCTCCCTTGCCCCCACCTGGCCTCCCACAGTGGAGGAAATTACTTTAGGCAAGCAGCTGGAGCACCTTAAGAAGAAATGATTTTTTAAACACCTCAAAATCATAAATGAACCCTTTCTACATTTCCTAGCTCTCACTCAAAGGATTCAGAACTCATTTTTCTTGGTAAGCCTCTGTGTGTAGTCCTTGACAGAGCCCTTAAGATATCAGAAGGGATCCATTCTTCTCGCTTCATTATCACATCACACTTAAGGTCAATTGTCTGTACTTCCCAACATTTCTGGCCTCCCCTTTTATAGGCTCCTGAGAGAGAGTGGAAATGTCAAAACATGGCTGGAAGTGACCTTAAACCTGATATTCTTCTACTTGGGTAGCTTACTTCCCAGTGTCCCTCTTGGACTCCCAATAAGGAATCAGAAAGACTATTCATAGACCCTGCTAATATATCTTTCTTCCTTCCCCCGTCCTTTCCTTTTCTCTCTGTCCCTGGGGTTTGCTACCTCTCTGGACAAAAAGAAGAGTATATCGTTCTTCCCTATATCCCCTCTCTAGGCTGGGTGGCAAGCTAGACTTTGTTCTGGATTTTGACTTGGAATTGAGGAAGGCAGGGAATTAACTAATGCTTGAGGCTGTAGATTTGGATGGATGTATGGATGTATGGATGTAGGTATGTATGAAAGGATGGATGGATGGATAGCTAGATGGATGGATAGCTGGATGGATGGATGAATGAATGAATGAATGAAAAGTCATTTATTAAGTGCTTTCTATGTGTAAAGTACTGTGGTAAATGCTGGGGATACACATAGCAAGGCAAGACAATCCTTGCTCTCAAGGAGCTCCCATTCTAACAGAGGGTAAGTAAGGCATGTAGAAGGATTGAGCTGAAAGTCAGATGGACAGGTCCCTTATGTTCTTCAGATATAGAAGCAAAGCATATAGTAATACACCTTTTGTAATGTCATTTTCATTACTGAAACCGTATCTATTTCTGTTGTTGAATCATTTGAAAGGGCAGAGGACCCTGATAGTGGCAGAAACTTCCAAGGGAAACTCAGAGGGCTCTTGGGTAATTCATTTTGTGGAGAAGGAGCTGGACTAAGTAAGGTTCCTGCTCCCCAAATCCCTTTTGAGACCATTGGACTGGTAAAGAATGGGGCAGCATTAGGACCTGCTAAGAGAATGCCCATGAATCTCCTGAGAGAGAGAAAACAAGAGGATTCCAGTGGTTCCTCCCTTTTGATCTTGAGGCTCAATTTACCATTTGGGGTGATGTTAGGTCTAGGAGTAGCTCCATATTCTCTCTTCACAATCTAATCAGAGACACTTTGCAGGCCGGTTTATTGCACTTGGAAATGGGAACTTCAAAGTTGGGGAGTCAGTGAATAATTTAAAGCCGTACCGGCTCTCCTGGGCTCACCGTTAATGGGCATAATAACACTATTAATAGCGACGTCAGCTGCAGACACCCTGGAAAAGTCCATAATATTAGCTTAATGGCTAAAGGTAATGGAGTTCTCTGTACAGGAGCTGGCCTGTTAAATTAACTCCACAGACTTTTAGGCAGCTACTGTTGCCTCTATCAATCTTCTAGACAATGTACTTGAGGTGTCAGTGTTAAGATCCGACCTTTCATCTTCTGGGCAGGAAGGCCTAGGAGAGGCTTTGGTGTAACCTAGAAGACTCCTCCTTCAAAAAGCCGCAGTGATCCTCAAAAGACCGCAAAACAGTGTTTTGGAGGAAAAGTAATTGGAACGATTTAGGCTGGGAAAGAGAAGATATAAAAGCAGATTTTGCAAGCTGGAAGGGCTAATATATGTAGGTCAGAGCAAAAGAAAATGAACAGCAATTGCAACATGGGGATTTGCCACCAAACTTCCAATCAAGAAACTTCTGGATGATTTCCCCTCTTCATCGTCCTTCATCCTACACATTCAGTTTGTTGTCAAGTGTTTTTGCTCTGACCTTCACATCATATCCTGAATATGCCTATTCTATGGTCTTAATTTCAGTCTTAGTATCTAATTCTCTGGGCTCCCTACCCCTCCATAGGCCTCCACACTGAAGTCAGAGTTGACTTCAGTGATCTGTGTATCTCAGAGGTGGGGCCTCGAGGTCTCATGTGGCCCTCTAGGTCCTCAAGTGTGCCCCTTTGGCTGAATACAAACTTCACAGAACAACTCGTGGCCTTGAGGCTACAGGTTCCCCATCCCTGTAGCCTGTTTCCCAGTTATTGTAAACAGAGAATTCCTGAACCACCATAGATTAGGGATGGTATCCTTACCATCTGTTTCAAAGTCCTTCCCAGTTTGGTATGGGATCCAAAGTGGCATAGTGAAAAATATATAAAATCAACACTGAATGGGGTGGCTAGGTGGCGCAGTGAGTAGAGCGTTGGCCCTGGAGTCAGAAGGACCTGAGTTCAGATCCAGCCTCAGACACTTAATGCACACACAAACAAAAACCTAGCCATGTGACCTTGGGCCTGTTACTTAACCCCAACTGCCCTCCAAAAGGCAAAAAAAAAAAAAGAAAAATCAACACTGAATTTGTGGTCAGAGGATCTGCTTTCAAATCCTGGTCCTCTCACTACCTGTGTTACCTTAGGTCAAGTTACTTAACATTTCTGAGGCTCAATTTCGCCATCAGTAAAATGGGAGGTTTGGATTGGTTGAGCTCTACAATCCTTTACAGTGTTAAATTGTGTAATTGTGTAATCATGGTTATGGCATCATCCTATCCTTTCTGTCCTTGTAGGAAGATGCATTCATTCAATTATGCGACCAAAGCTATCGGAACATTATTCTAATGTGAAACATTCTCCCAGGCCACACCTTGAAGGCACCTCTCCTAACAGACTGATTAGGCTCTCTCCTACCTCTTCTTAAAAGCTTTCCCCAGCTAATTAAAAGAGAGTAGAGGATTGCTCCCAATCCCTTTCCCTCTTCTTGTACAGCTCCAAGGCCTCCTCTCACCATCCATTACTCTGCTGCTTTTCTGGTTGTTTATTAGCTGTGTCTGACTTTGCAAGACCTCATATGGGGTTTTCTTGGCAAAGATACTGGAGTGGTTTACCATTTCCTTCTCCAGCTTATTTTACAGAAGAGGAAACAGAGGCAAACAAGGTTAAGTGACTTGCCTAGGGTCCCACAACTAGGAAGTGTCTAACATTAAATTTGAACTCATGAAGATGAGTTTTCCTGATTCCAGGCCTGGCACTCTATCTTCTATGCCACCTAGCTGCCCTGTGCTGCTTACACCTAATTATGGCAGAACCCCACTTTAAATGGGTTTGTATAGGTGTGACAGAATCATAAGAGTGGGGAAAACTGCTAGCCAGTGTCAGAAGATCTAAGTTTTACTCCTATCCCTCTTCTTTCCTATTAATATATGATTCCTGTATTAATATATGAGCTTGAGTAAGAGTTTCTCTGTAAGATGGGTAAAATAATACACTATCTGCATCAAAGACTGTTGTATGGACATAATAAATATGTGGAAAGGACTTCATTGACAGAAAACATTAAATGTAAGCTAATATTATCACTTATATACTGAGATCAAACCTCTCCTAAAATCCAGTAAATCCCTAGTCATATCAGCCTAATATAATGAAGACTCTAAAATGGTGAGGGCCTCATTTACAGCACCAACATAATAAACAACTCCCCTGTGTTTTTTTTTTCATTTGTGCAATGCTCATGCATTCTTCTGTGGAGACTTAATATGACTTCATCACTGCTAGCCGTCTCAGAGGGATGGATCGTCTTCTATTTAACTTGCATTGGACAATACCTAATATACTATCACATGCAGATGGGCATCAGACATGTACTTTAGAGAATTTTATAATTATATTATAAACACTACATGGGTTTTCATTCATCTTCACACTTCAGCAGTCCCCACTTGTCATACCCTCTGCAAAGCCCCAATCTACCAAGAAATGTGGACTCCTTTCCTTCTGCCATGTTAAGTTACACACTGCTTTTGTATCTCTCCCCAGGTGTACCAGGAAGGAGCGATGTGAGAGATCCAGGGAGCCTCGCAGGTTTGCCTCCGAGATGAAGCAGTGTGTCCGACTGACAGTACATCCCAACAACATCTCTGTCTCACAGTATAATGTGCTGGTAAGGAAGGGCAGAGGAACTTGGAGGAGGAATTCTGGAGAATTTTTCTCAAGCTCTCAGTCTTCAAAGAGAAACTTGGGCATATGGTAACTTCCAAAAGACTTCACTCCAAATAGGACCACCAAGCAACAAGACCTGCTCTTAACCAAACTTGCTATCTTCCCTAATGTGTTGAACAATGCTTCACAAACAGAGTGCTCTTAAAAAACCTTTGTGGACCAATTGAATGAATGAATGTTGAATAGAAGCAGTGTTATCTACAGCATGGTCTAGATTCTTCAGGGGCCAGTGGGGGAAAACTAAAGAATGAGCATTCATGCTACAGTATGGGAACCACCAAAATTCTCATTAAAAGTAGGACAGTGGTCTGCTCTTCAAGGGATACAGTCCATAGGAGATGGAGGGGAAGGTGGTGATTCACTAGAGATGTGGAAGGAATGACTGTAAAAGGCAGTCAGGAGTACCCCCCCTTCTTTGTTCATTTTTCCTAAGTATTGTGCTTCCTACTGGAGTTTCAGTTCCCAAGGGCTAAGTTTTAGGTTTTTAACACAATTTTCTCTCTTTATCCCTTTTTGCTCTACTCCCCTTTCTATATTCCTTGTTTTTTTCCCCTTCTGTGGGGTTTATTCCATCTTCTTTCTTCCCCTTCTCCCTTTTCCTTTTTCTCTTCTATTCCCATGACTTTTCTTTCCCTCCTTTCATCCATTTAAATCTTTCCTCTCCTCTTTTGCTCCTGCCTGTTTTCCACTTTCATTTTCTCTTCTTCTCTCATTTTCTTTCTCCCCTTTCTCTTTTTACCTTTCTTCTCCTTTCATTTTCTTTTCCTTTCTTCTTATCTCTCCCTATCCCCTCTGAATTCACAGTTGGTCTTGGAAACCTATAACGTCCCAGAACTGTCAGCTGGTGTCAATTGCACTTTTGAAGACCTGTCTGAGATGGATGGCCTAGTGGTGGGCAACCAGATCCAATGCTATTCCCCTGCAGCTAAGGAAGTGCCTCGAATCATCACTGAGAATGGTGAGTGATCTCTAATATGACTTCCATCTATATGCATTGCCCCTTCTCAGCAAAGACTGGCAGGAGAAACTGGGGTGCTTCTCCTTTCCAAGCTGGGGAAAAATGGAAGCCAGTAAAAGGGAGCCTGAGGTGATGGAAATAAGATATCTTCCATCACCCTGTGAATCTGAGCTGGGGAACCTCCTTACCTTTGGCCTTTCTTCTGTAGCCAAAACAAGGACTTGTGACTGAGGGAGATGTCCCACACTCAGTACAGTGATGAGGGGAGAGGAATCAGGAAAACAACTTTAGGATATAGCTTGGATTATATACAGGGAAGAGCAGAATCAGGACCTGGAAAAATCATGACAAATGGCAGCCTGAGTATAGGGCTAAGATTTTGGGACTTGGTAGTGATATCAGCCTTCTCCACCTTCTCTCTGCACCACTGGACAACTGCTCCCAGGGCTATCCCTTGCCCCACTTCCCTTCCAGAACTACACCACTGCCTATTACTAGCCAGTAGTACAAGGGACCAGGAATGAGAGGAAAAGGAGATTGGAAAGAGAGCATCTCTCTCAAAGCTAACAATGGACAGAGCTGACCTGGGCAAATTAATTCCATGTTGTCTCTCCCATTTAGTCTTGTCAAGTTTCCTTCGTACTGATTGATTAATGAGGCTGTCTGAGAAGGAGGAGAATCTGGGGTTGAGGGGGAGATCCCAGGGGTCATCTCTGTGAATTAAACATGGGTTCCACCTCTGGCAATGACACTAGCTGATGATTTCCCATGATTCCTGTTCCAGACAGAACCTTCAGTCTGGGGACATTAGGAGGGGATGGTGGGAAAGGATCTAGATTTATAGGGGTTTTTTTTTTTTTGTATATACATATATATATATACACATATATATGTGTATATATATACATATATATGTATATATAGATAGATAGATATAGATAGATAGATATAGATATAGATATAGATAGATATCTATGTGTGTATATATATAGATATGTATATGTGTATATATAGATATATATGTATATACATACATACATATATAATATGTGTGTATATATATATATGTCTATGAATTCAAGCATGTGTAAAAAACCAACCTTTTTGTTTTCTTATAGCAGGGGACACCCACTAAAGTTCTATTCTGATGCCTCATCAAGAGCCGGGGTTCTCAAAGGCTATGGATGCAAAACATACCATAGATTGTACATTGGGGTATAGTGAAAAGATCATTGACTCTCTAGTTAAAAAACCTGGATTCAAATTCTATTAATGATACTTACTAGTTATGTGACCTTGGACAAGTCTCTTATTCTCCCCGGTCCTCATTTGCCAGACAAGGATGGGGAGGGAGTGGACTACATAGCCTCTGATGTCCCCTCCAGATTTAGATCTATATTCTAAGCCCATAAAGTCTTATGATCATAAATTTCAAGGGATTTTTGAAGAAAGCTTTGAGTATGGGGCAGCTAGGTGGAGCCATAGTGCATAGAGTCAGGAAGACTCCTCTTTCTGAGTTCAAATCCAACCTCAGACACTTATTAGCTGTGTGACCCTGGGCAAGTCACTTAACCCTGTTTGCCTTACTTTCTTCATCTGTAAAATGAGCAGCAGAAGGAAATGGCAAACTACTTCTATATTTCTACCAAGAAAACCCCAAATGGAGTTGCAAAGAGTCAGATCTGATTGAAAATGGCTGAACAACAAACAAATGAGTATGGGATCAGTGATGGATTAGATAGGGTCATTAGGAAATAGAGTAATGACGGAATTTTTGTTTTTTGTTTTTGTTTTTATTTGTCAGAGCTACTCTCAAAGGCCATGTATACTTAAGTTACAGAGTAGGAAGGATATCTTATTTCCTTTGTGACAGGGAATATCCCCCCACTTTGGAAATCTGGCGAAACCTAGGGATCCCTTTTCAAAGTAATGTTTCTTAAGGAATTGATGGAAATGCTGAATTTCAGTTAGGAATTAATGACAATAAAGACGTATTTTCCCCCTTCAATTTACACCCCCTGAAATCTGTCTGTGGACCCCCCCCCCTTTGTTATAGAGGAAGGAGGATCTGCTTTAGTGAAGGGATTGACCATCCTGATACAACCACCAGATCCTTGACATATTATTTTGAAGTTGGTCATGGCTACTGTGAGATTGCACACCTTAATGCATGCGGATCAAGTCCATGTCTAAATGAATTAGAAGTATCCCCGTGTCCCTCTGTGTGTATGTCTATGTGGGGAATGTGTGAGATCTTTTATAGCTCTGTAGTCATCGTGTACATGTCTACAATGCTATAATGTGCATATAAATATATTTGTGTACGTTGTGTTTCTTTTGTACACATATGGAGGGAAACAAGAGGTTAAGGCCATCTAGAATCAAAGAAAATTATTAAATAGAAATAGAGCTTTGAAACTGTCCTTGGGAAGACCATTACCCCCAGAATGAATGAAAGAAGAGGATTGTATAAATGGCCCAACGATGATTTGAATTTTATAGGGTATATTTCCTTGGAGCTCATTGAGACCCCCCCCTCTATCGATAAAGGCAGAATCTAGCTTCAAAATACCCCTATATTTCATGTCATGATTGGTTAAGAAGATTTAAAGGGCCCCAACCTTCCTATCTTACTTCTGGCTGACTCTTCCCTTCTCAGGGGATCACCATATTGTCCAGCTGCAGCTCAAGTCTAAGGAGACAGGCATGACTTTTGCCAGCACCAGCTTTGTATTCTACAACTGCAGTGTCCACAATTCGTAAGTCGCTCCCTCACCACTTCATTTTCTTTTCCTTTTGGGGGAAGGGGGGTTGGTGAGGAGGGGTTAGAGAAGGGAGGAAGGATGGAGAGCCATGCACAAAGATCCATCCCTGGTTGTGGGAGAAAATAGGAGTGATGTTCCAAATTAGAGACCTCCTCTGGTACTTATTGAGTCAAGGGTAGTTTCCATCAACTAGCTTCCACTAGCTTTTGTGTAGGACCATAGACAATGAGAAGTAATAGAATGAGGATCTTTCAGATCCAGTATCATAGGAAATCAGAGCTTGTCTAGTATATTCCTCCCTCCTTGCTCTTCAGAAACAGATATAGGGGGCATCATAATCAGTGGAAAGAGCACTGGATTTGGTGTCAGGGCCATGGATTCCAATCTCTTCCCTCCTGTTGACTATATGACCATGGACAAGTAATTTAACCTCTATGTGGAAAAGATTCCTCTTCTGCAAGATGAGGGCTTTGGACTGGATGGCTGTGAAGGTCTTTTCAGCTTCAAATCTATTACCCTAAGAGTCCAACTGTGATTAGGTGATGATGCTAGTAAGGAGAGCCTTCTGTTCTTACAAACACCCAAAACAATAGGGTTAGATAGCATCCATTAGAACCCAGAGAATGGAAGAAGCTTTCTTTTGGATTTAAAATGTCCTATTGATATCATTGTCCTCTTCTTTTTTGTCTGTGTTCAGGTGCCTGTCCTGTGTGGAGAGCCCCTACCGCTGCCACTGGTGCAAATACCGCCATGTTTGTACTCATGACCCCCAGACCTGCTCCTTCCAGGAGGGTCGAGTGAAGCTTCCTGAGGTAGGGCACCTTCGGGCAGTACGATGAGTGGTGGGTCACAGGGGAAGCATGAGACAAGTAAAACAAAATCATTGGGGCTTTGCCTGCCCCTGAGCATCAATGGCCAGTCAGTTCCAAGATGATGATGCCCTATGACCTGGTACAGAAAAATCAAAAACCAAACACATGGTGTTCTGCCCCTAAAGCTAGTCTGATTCTCCTTCAGTCTGGGGAGGTTCAATTACAGTCAAATTCCACTCTAGCTTAGAACAAAGCTGGTAAATTGAATTCAATCCCATGGCCACCCTGGGGCACCAGGTGAGCTACAGAGTCATTCCAGAGAACTGTGTGCATTCTCTACGAAGTTCTGGGGGGCAGGGAGGGAACATGCAGTACCAGAGTACAATTATGAAGGCTGTGACTATGTACACAGTCCAACAAAGTTTATAATTTAATCCTCAGGCACCAGCAGGTACATTGGGAATTGGAGAGCACAACAATGGGGCTGGCAGTTGCTATCCATCACCATTCAACAGCATCTCCACCTCCCTTCTCTAGGTTTCCATGAGACACTGGGATTATAATCAGAGGTGGTGGGAAGCAAGGGGTAGAGACAAATGCCACATGTACAAGCCAAGCTTGTTCTGGATCTTCTCTAGTGGCCCCAACAGTCCTGTGCTCAACTGGAGGGGAAACAGCCTCCCAGATATGTAGCAAGGAAGCCTCTGGAATAGTGGCTGTGCTGGACCTTGCCCAGGCTGGATTGGAACTTCCATAAGATTAAAGTCAAGCCTGATCATTTTTTGTTTGTTTTTTGTTTGCTTGTTTGTTTGTTTGGGTTTTGTTTTTGTTTTTTTTGCTTTTTGGAGGGCAATTGGGGTTAAGTAACTTGCCCAAGGTCACACGGCTAGGTTTTTTGTTGTTGTTGTTGTTGTTGTTTGTGTGTGCTAAGTGTCTAAGGCCAGATCTGAACTCAGGTCCTTCTGACTCCAGGGACGGCACTCTACTCACTGCGCCACCTAGCTGCCCCAAGCCTGACCATTTTTAAAGGAGTGGAGAGTGAAACACTATCTCTCTGTAATTTGTCCTTTATTGATTCATCCATTAATCAAGCATTTATTGAGCAACTGATAGTACTGTACTAAACTCTGGTGATACAAAGATAAATAAATGACCTTCTGACCTCAAGAAGACCATCCTCTTTCAGAGGGGGGCACAATAGAGATAGATGAACACAGGGAAGTAAATGGGCATCTTGGTGATACTAATATCCTTGGTATGGCCAAGGATAAGCACACATGAGCAAGGGATGCCTGCTGGTTTGGGGAAGAAATCTTCCAGCTTCCTCTTTCTCTTCTTCAGACACCCCTTGCCTGCTCCCTCCAATGTTTTGCCCTGTCCTTGGGGACTGGCAGAATAGCTCCTAACCTTTGGACTTGTGGCAGAAAAGCCACTGGAAGCAGAAGCAAGAAGTTTGAGTACCATGGAGATAGCTGAGAGGGTGAACTTAGAACCTCTGGCACTCATGCTGCCCTCATACTGCAACCCCTCTGAAGTTTCCATGGTGATGGCAATTCTATTTCCCCAAGCTTTCAGGGCTTGGGGATAGGAATGACTGCTTATGCTGGTCTCAAAGGCAAGGGGAAATTTGCCTGGGGCTGAGTAGGGCAAAGAGGTGGCTGGGAGATCTCTGCCCTATACCAGCAGGCATCCATCTCTACTAGCATCCTCTTCTCAAAAGGCCTGGTCAGGACAGTTCTACATTTCTATAATGCAAGGTAGAGAGCAATGGGACAAAGGAGAGATTCAAACAATTATCCCTAGAGAAAATTGAGAAGAGAGAAAACATTTTCATATGTTGGGGGAGAATGGTCAAGGAAGGCTCCCTGGAGGAGGCAGCATTTCAAAATAAAGATTTTGGAGGGCATACACTATACATATAGGTATGTGTGTGTATGTATATATCACTATACACTTTCTCTATATGTTTGTGTGCGTGTATAATCTCAAAGTAAAGATGAAGAGGGAGTACCTCTCATACCTTCTCACATCTCACATATCCATGATAATATTTTCTATCTGGAATCAGTCCTAGGAAATGTCCCCTCCTCACCCTCCACCCTTCCCCCCTACCACACGTACACACATATATTCAATTCTTGTGTTATCTTGTTTCCTTGTCTTTTCTCCAGTTGTTAACTATGTGCATGTATGTTTTTTTAAAGGAACAGGGAAAAATAAATATGTATGTATATCTATATTAGAGATACACATATACATACATATGTGTATATGTATATATTCCATGTGAGAGAGTATATATACATAAATACATATATGTATATATAAATAACTTTCTATACATATATGTGTTTATGTATATGTTCCATAGAGAAAGAGTGTATATATATATATATGTGTGTGTGTGTGTGTGTGTGTGTGTGTGTGTGTGTGTGTGTGTACCATCTACCTAGTCTGTGTGTGCATATTCACACTCACTCACACACACACACACACACACACACACACACACACACACACACACACACATGGACTAATAGATAAAAACAAACAAGAGGAGAAGGGGAGGAAGGGATATGATAGAAGAGGAAGGAGAAACTGAAAGAGGTGAGAGAAAAGCTATCCGGTGAGAGCAGTGCAGCCATTCATAAGCCTCACTCTTTCCTCCCACCATACTGTATCTTTTTAAACCAGATTTCACAGAGTGACCTTTGATGGCTTGTCAATGCTAGTACTGAAAAATTCTCTCTGTTGTTTTCCGCTTAGACCATATGTTCTTATGAGGCAGGGACTCAGAGTGAGATCAAAGTATCACAGATTTAGAGCTGGAAGGGACCTTAAAACTCCCATAGGTCAACTCCTTCCTAAGTCCAGGGTGTGAAATGACTTGCCTACATGCACAAAGACTAAGTAGTAGACCAGAAATTTGAAAGAGAGAGCTAGGAGCCAGAGTTCTTTCTTTGAAAGTACTTCAGAATGTTGTTTACAAATGTAAGTCAGTATTACTTATTTATTATAGTGGTCTATACCACTCAGAGCATCTGGTAGAGTACTTTGCCTAGTACAGATGCTTGGGAGAAATATAAAAATAGCACACAGAAAACATTTTTGTTTAATCTCAGTTGAATTCACTATGGGAGACAGTACGGTGATGTTCTAAAAACAATCCTGAAGTCAAAGTACACGAACAAAGCTAGACCCTCTTACTCTACTTCCCAAGTAGGATTCAGATTTTACTCTCCTGTCAAGAGTGTGTAGCCTAGCCCATCATCACAAACACTGAGAGCATGGCACACCAACTCCAGCCCTAGGAATGACTGCCCTGTCCTGAGGCCAGAAGGAAACGGGCTGTTTGAGAGAAAGGAGGAGTCAATGAACATCCCTGAAAACCAGCTAGGGTGAAACATCTCTCTCCCTCCCTCCCTCTCTCTCTCTCTCTCTCTCTCTCTCTCTCTCTCTCGCTCTCGCTCTCTCGCTCTCTCGCTCTCTCGCTCTCTCTCTTCTCTCCACACACATATAATATTAATTATCTTACAAGGGCACCTTTAAGTGCTTACTGTGGCTAGACAGTGGTGACAACAGGAGACATGTTCCTTTGTTTCTGAGGCCTGGAGGAGCAGGGTAATGATGGACACTCCAGTTTTGATCCCCATCAGGCTCTACTGAGACAAGGAATTGGAAGGTCTAATTTTGAAGTTCACTCAGAGAAAGTAGGGAATTTCAAGGGATGATTGGTGGTGCTCCTTCATTCAACATCAAAACAACATTTATTGAAGCCTTGTCATTAATAGGTGACATTTATGTAGTCAGGCAATATTGACTGAGATTCTACTAATTGTCACTTGCATTCCTACAGAACTGTAGGGCTCAGTAATTACTTATTTTACAGAGAAATGTCCAAGTAATACTACAAATATTGTCCCTGTTTTACAGATGAGGAAACCTGGGCTCAGAGAGAGTAAGTGACTTGCCAAAGGTCATACAGTTAGAAAGGGTTTGGAAAAGCTAGGATTTGCACCCAGTTCTTCTAACTCTTAATTCCAGACCAAGCTGCTTCTTTCTCTGTGAGACATGATGCTAGGAATCAAGGATACAAAGATAGATGATGCAGTCCTTTGATGTAAAGCTTAGAATATATCAAAGGAGATAAAATGCACATAAATAACTACAGGATAGGCAACTGTTGAAAGAGTCTAGGAGTTCAAAGGTGAATGAACATTTCTGCCTTTCCAGCTGGTTCTTAAAGAAGTGGGAGATTCTACTAGATGAAGATGGAGGATGTGTTTTGTAAGTGGAAAAGGGATGATAAGCAGATAGGTAGAGAGGGAGCATTTCAGGAAGAGGAAACAGCATGAGCAAAAGTATAGAGGCAGGAAAAGGCAAGCTTTGTTGAGAGTATGGCAGTTGGTTCAGTTTGTCTTTAGGAACACAACACCCCAAAACTTTGTTTCCCTTTGCAACCAGATCTGTGGTTACCAGAGTAAAACAGGAAATGGACCATTTTGCTTCCTACTTTCTCAGTAGTCATTCTGAAAATTCTGGGGGCTACAGAAGGGAAGAGAGATCTGTTATGGAAACAAAAATTAGAAAAATCAGCAGTTTTTAAGGTGTTCCCTTTTTTTTAAAAAAAGGGGAGGGAGGAAAGAGATTTTATTTCCTTTTAAAAACAAGAGTATATAGGAGTAGGGGTGAGGGTGGGAGTAGGTGGGAGGTCTGTAGAGAGTTAAATATGAATTCATATATGTAATAACCTATTATAGGATCCCATTGGAGACAAAGCCAGAAAAAGATGAACTTAAACACTACTGGGAAAACTTGTGTTGGATAACATATTAAGCTTCTTGGCTGCTGGGTGGTAGATATTTCAGATGAGTTTGGTTGATGAGAGGTCACAGAATCAGTGCCTAACATCTTCTGAGGATTACTTAGGTATGATATCCTGATAGGGATTGGGCAACATGCTAAGTGGCCTGTGAAGGTCCCTTCTGGTCTTAAGACTTCACACATGAATACTTGACTAGACTTTGAGGTGGTTTAGTTCCCAAACAGAGAAAACACATTGGTGAGAGCAGAGATAAAGAGACATTTGAAGATAGATCATAGTCTTAGAGAAGAATATGTTTAGCAGAAGGTATTCTTCATAGAACAGACTGTACAATAATAAAATGGGGGGGGCGGGGAATAGTAAACAGAGAGGATGAGAAAGAAACAATGGAGCTATCTACAGGATTTCTAAGACCCCACAAGCATTTAATTATCTTGAAAGACATTTTCATCTTCCTGTTCTTCCTTTTTTTCTCCCTTTTTTCCCAGTTATTAAATGTTTGTGTGCATGTGTGTGTTTTAAAAGGCAAGAGAAAGTAAGCAAATGTGTATATGTATATATGGATATGTATACATATATGTATGTGTCAACAAGCATTTATTAAGCACCTACTATATGCCAGGTTTTGTGCTAAGTACATACATGTGTATATATACACACATTTATGCATAAACATGTATATATGATATGAATATATGTATATTGTGTGTTTTTAAAAGCAAACATAAATAAACATGTGTATATATACATGTAGATATGTGTACATATATGTGTGTGAACAAACAAACATTTAATATTTAGTATGTTCCAGGCACTGTGCTAAGTGTATCTGTGTATATACACATGTCATATATGTGCATATATACACATACATATATGTGCATATAATGTGCATATATAGCCATGTGTGTTTGTTTGTGTGTATATATATTATATATGTATCAGAGAGAAAGAGAGAGAGAGAGAGAGAGAGAGAGAGATTCCAGTATATGTGTATGCACACCTTCTTTTTGGAGACTGAGATACAACATGTACACATATAAGAATACACACATAAAGGGAGGTAGGAGGTTTGCTCCTGATGACTTTAATATCAGAGGGGAGAGAGAAAAGAGAAAGGAATCCATTGCTGCTTCTTAAGTGTTGGGCAGACACACCAGGGATTCCTCTGGAAGAGTGGCATCCTTAAAGGTGTAGAGAGGAAGGGGCATGATATCTGTGTCAGCCTTGGACAGAGAGTAGCTACTAGAAATTCTCTTCATCTTAGAGAATATTTGCTGTTGGAAACACCCAGACGATGTTGGGGTAGCAGAAGAAATGAGAATGAAAGCTGGACAAGAGAAAATGGTGCAGGAGAAGAGCCCACTGACTGCCCTCTAATTCTTCTTCAGTTGATCTTGGGTTATTGTCAACCCCCAGACTTCTTGTTCCAGGGTCATATCAGTACCTTCCTTCTCACCCCTGGCCTGAGTTATCTTTGGTTCCTTTTCTTCTGTGATATTGGTTTATCCCAGAGAATTGAACTTTTGTTGTATATTTCTGGATTGAATTTGTGTGTCATAAGTTTACCCAACTGATGTGTTTCACACCAGGATGTTTTGCTCTGGGTTTGCAAAACAAGGAAATAATTTGTTGTGTGTGTGTTAGATGTAGTGGTATTTGGGACGTGGAACATGTTTAAGATTCTAGATGTAGAGTCAGAAGGGGTTATCAGACACCATTCTGTTCAACCCCCTCATTTTAGAACTGAGGCAATAAAGACCTAGGGACATGAAATGACTTGCCCAGGGATTTGGACCCAGGTCCTTTGCCTCAAGAGTCAGTGTGCCACACTGTCCCTAGCTGACCACCTTTTAGTAAATAATTCAATAGTCTGTTTCTTAATATACTAAAGGGGAATGCTACTACTACTTGGACTCCCTGCCCATGAAGGTTATTTTCAATATGCTTAAATGTTGAGGTGCTCTCCAAGGTGTTCCAAAAATTTTGGTGGATTTAAAGCTTCACTTAAGGAAGATAAACTTTAAAATGCACAAAGACTTTAGGGATATGTAGCTTAAAATACATTTAATATATGTAGTATCATGTATACACATATAAACACATATATAGTACCATATAAACATATGTCATTTCCTTATTTAAACATTCATTTTTAAGAGACTAAGTTCCAAATTCTCTTCTTCCCTCCAGCCCCTTCCCATTGAGAAGGCAAGTAATATGATGTCATTTATACATATGAAGTCGTACAATACATATCTCTATATTAGCCCTATTGCAAAAAAGGAAGAAAAATAAAGTAAGTGAAAAAATTATACTTCAATCTGCACCCAGAGTTCACCAGTTCTCTCTCTGGAGGTAGATATGATTTTTTTTTATAGTGAGTCCTTTGGAATTGTCTTGGATCACAATCTTTCATAGTAGTTCATAAGTCTTTCATAGTTGATCATCCTTAGAATATTGCTATTACTGTGTAAAATTTTCTCCTGGTTCTGTTCATTTCACTTTGCATCAGTTCATGTAAGTCTCCCCATGTTTTCCTACATATAGAGCCTTTTCTCTTTTCCTTCATCTCCTTGGAATACAGATCTAGTAGTGGTTTTGCTGGATCAAAGGGCATGTATAGTTTTATGGTCCATTGGGAATAGTTCCAAATTGTTCTCCAGAATGGTTGGAATGGTTCACCATTCCACCAACAGTAAAAATGCACAAAGTTTCTTGGGATACCCTATATAAATATGAGTTGCTTGTTGTGTTGCTATTTTTGTTCTTATTATCAAGATCCAATTCCTTTTAGCTGACCATGGTGTAATGTGACAGTATGATTGCTATGTTCTTGGACCAGACCAGTCTCCACTCGGGAGTGAGAGAAATGTGATGAATAAATACAGAGAGGAGAACATTGAGGCTAAGGGACATTGCAGCCATGTGGAAGGCAGCGTGAACGTAGACAAAAGCATTGGATATTGAGTTAAAAGACCAGAATTTGAATCCAGGCACTGTCATTTAATATCTTTGTGATCTTGAGCAAGTTCCATTATCTCTCTCTCAGCCTGTTTCATTGTCTTTAAAATGAGTTTGGATGACATGATTACTGGCGTCTTCTTCCAGCTCTGAGTTTATGATCTTTCAATCTCTTGTGTCATCAATGGGTATCTTCAAATGTTCCTCTGTTGGTCTAGGGTTGTGTCTAACAGGTCTCCCAGAAAGGAGAAGTCAATAATGATGAAGTCGTGTTCCAGATTCAGCCCATAACCACCCATCTGAATTGTTCTACTTGAGCTTACTCCAGATTTCCCATCTGCAGGGGAGGGTGCCCTCTGGCCATGGAAATAAAACCCTGGGCAGAGTTAAGACCAACCCTCAGACATTAGAGGAGTCTCCGTGTCTCAGCTGTTTCATGGATGGTTCCATGGGTTTTAATTTCCTTCTAATTCCAAGGTGAGGGCTCCAGACAGGAGCCTTTTGTTAGCCATAAATGTTGCTGCCAAGTACTCTTTCGTCCAGACCACCCCATCTTGTGTCCCCTGTAAGGTTTTCATCTTTGTGTCTTCTCCTTTCAACACTGGCTTTGTTGACAGTCACAAGGGACATTAAATTACCTCCTTTTTCCCCCTGCACAAAGGACTCATTCAGGTGGAGTTATTGGTCCAGAACAGAGGACTGCTTGATCATTGTTGTTACTATATCAATGATAATTATTCTGGGATAATTACGCTTATTATAAATAGAATGTTCAATAACACATGCCGGTTATAGTAACTATATTCCAAATTGCAATGAGTGATTTTATTATGACTGATGATGGAATTGAAATGAAAAGTAATTTGAAATTAGCGCCAGACGCCCTGAAGCAGAGGACAGTGAATAAAGTCAGACAAGACCCCTACATGGGGGAGAGGTGTTCCCAATCTAGATTGACTAGATAGACAGAAAGGTCATACACTTGTGAGAAAGAGATGGAGAATGGAGGAAGAGTAGAGAGATTACGACCCAGTGGTGACTGGCCATTAAAATGACAGGACACCAAAATGTCCTTCTCCCAATTTTATCAGAAAGTGAAATCCAGACTCGGGATAAAAGGCAGAAATAAAAATGTCCTTCCTTTGGTACAGGGAAATGTGCTAAGCCAAGAACCCTGATTTTGCCATTGACTAGTGCTATGGTCATGAGTAAGGCCTTGAATCTCTCTGACTTTTAATTTCTTCATCTGTAAAATGAGCATGGCAGCTATACTATCTGCCTCATGCTTCATTGTTAGAAGGATTTTTTTTAACCTAATGTGCTGTAGAAATTTGAGTTGCTGCTATTGTTATGGCTCTTATTATAGGTGTGTGTGTGTGTATATATATATGTGTGTACATATATATATGTACACACACACACACACACACACACACACATATATATATTAGTATAGCTTAGTCAACTTCTCTCTCAGTGCCAGCTGGGGTTCCCTCCATCAACCTGTGACATAGACTTCCGTCAGAACAGGTCTTAGGGGTAAAGCCCAGATCTCGAAGGGCTTTGCCCTACCCAAATTTCTCCCCATGTTATCCTGAAGCAGCTGGCTGGTCAGTGGTTCTAGGGCTTCCCTGGAGCTCAAAGTAATAATAATAATAGTGCTGGAATTTTCAAAGGAACCATGATTCCATCAGCATAGGGAACCCCTGGTATGGAAGCCTCCTCTGACATTGAAGACCTAATCAATCCATGACTCGAGTAGAAAAGTCCTGGGGAACTTTCTGAGGCACATGGAGTTAAGGGACATGCCCATAGTAATATAAATAATATCAGAAGACTAGAATTTAGGTGTTTTTGAACACAAGTCTAAGAATATGGTCCATGGGTTTGGAGTGATCCTGGAATCGTGACTCTGGAGCTAAAAGAGACCTGGTTGTGTCTGCTGGAGGAAGTTCCTGAACTAGGAGCTTGTTACTGTTTAGCTGTTTCAGTCATGTCTGATGCTTCATGACCTGTTTGGGGTTTTCTTGGCAGACATACTGGACTGGTTTGCCATTTCCTTCTCCAGCTCTTTTTATAGATGAGAAAACTGAGGCAAACAGGGTTAAGTGACTTGCCCAGGGCCACACAGCTAGGTCTGGATTTGAACTCAGGTCTCCCAGATTCCTAGTCTATCCACTGAAGTATGTAACTTCCATTTCCTATAAGGTAAATAGCATGAGAATTATTATCCCTATTTCAGAACTTCAAATCAATCCAATCTAATCCAACAAGAATCTATTAAGTACTCACTGTGGAGAAGATGATGTTGGACACCGGGGATACAAAATAATCCCTGCGCTCATCAGACTTACACTCCACTGTTTGAAAACAACTTGTAAGTGGATAAGTATAGACATGACTCTTTGAGGAAAAGAAAATCAGGAGAGAGAAGACAAACCATTGTGCAAGCAAAACTTGAAAGAGGTAGGACTTGTGCAAGGCAGAGGTGCGGAGGGAACATGTTCTAGGCACATTCTATACAACTCACGCTAAGGTGTGAAGGAAAGTGGAGGGGAAGTCCTGAGCTGAGGAAGTAAGCCCGGTGTACTGGAGTTTTCTAGATTTTCCAGATGAGGAAACTGAGGAAGAGCGAGCAATTTGCCCACAGCTCCATAGCTAGTAAGTGTTGGCCCCTGTGTGAATCCGTGTTTTCTGATTCTATATCTAGAGAAGCTTCCATGGAGAAAGAAGAGCCAGGATATCCCTTGGGTGTGGGGGGGAGGGGCATTTTATTGGCCTTTTAAAAATATCAGAGATGGATGTTTTTCATAAAAATCTCTAGCAAGCGACCTCTTTCACCCATTCTAGTGTGTAACAAATATCCCTGTCAGGAAGTCCATCCTTTTATCTAACTAGAATCCCATATATTGCACCTTAAACCCATTTTCTCCTGTTTCCTCCTGAGGAGAGATGAAGAATGGCCCTGCGATAATCATTTTTACACTGGTAGATTATTTTCAAGCCCTCTTCCAGTTTTCCCTTCTCTGGACTAAATATAGCATATTTCTTTGTCTTTCCTACAAAGCACAGACTTTTTTAGACATGTTCATATTCATTTTCATAACACCCCTAAGAACGAGAGAAGGAGAAAGATTGTCCTGGCCATTTATCAGAGAAAACAAGCTAGAGACTCGATCAGGCCTGTATAGCCAGTGACAGGTCCGGGAATGGAAGGCAGATGTTCTGGTTCCCAAGAATTGGGGCACAAGCCATGCCTTGAGCTGTCCCTTCTTCAGGCAGCAAGGATACATTTGGAGACAAGGCTAGAGGGCTGGGGGCTGTAAGGAGCCCTGGCTCAACACCCCAAATGCCCTAATGCCCCAATCAATACCCCAAATTCTACAAATGACTGCTTTCGCAACCATCCTCTCCCTCTACCCTGCCAGGCCCCCAAACTTCCTTATTCTTTCCAGACCCCCTTCCCTTTTCCTCTCCCTGGGAGCCTGACTGATTCTGTGGGATTTACTTTGGCTCCAGAGTTATCTCTAGTACAAGGGAAGTGACCTGGTACTAAACTATTGAGCTTTGTGGTTGCTTTGCTTTATTAAGAGAGCAAAAAGTACAATTAGTCTGAATCCACGCTGGCTTAGCTTGGAGTCTGCCAACCAGTAACCCCCTCCTTCCTGGGTTCAAGTGAGTCACATGCCTCAGATCAAGGCCCTTCTGCTAATCTTGTAGATCAGAGAAGGGAGAAAAATGAAGTCCTGATTTAATCACGTAAAACTCAAAAAGCTTCCCTCACTGCAACCTGGACAAACTCCACCAATTTTTACAGTGCTTCAGGAAATATAAAGATGAGTCAGCTACAGCCCCTGTCCTGGGGGATCTCAAAATCTAGCAGGGGAGATAAGATGGGCACATAAACAAATAGAAGTTAGAATGTCATGAATGTACAGGAGAGGATCCTAGGGTAAAGCTGGAAGGAGTTTCATCTAGGCAGGACCCCTCATTTTACATATGAGGGAGGACGTGGGGTCTGAGGAGGTGAATTCCCAAAGGTCACACCAATCAGAAGCTTCAGCCCTGGTGCTTGGGCCCAGGTCCTCTAACTCTGGAATCACGGCTCTTTCCTTGTCCCACAATATGGCACAGCACACAGAGAGATCCTGGGAAGGAGAAATTATTTCTGCCTAGGAGTAGGGGATGAATAGCTGGAGGGGTGATTCGGGGAAAGTGTTTGAAAGGCAGTGACATTCTGCATTAGGCATAAAGTATGGGTGGGATTTCATGAGGCAGAGCTTGTCTGGGAGTTGGAAGCAATCAGGGCTTGTGTTCTAGAAGCAGAAGGCAATGAGCAAGGGCCCAATGGAGCAACCAACAAGTATTATTAAACACCTACTATGTGTCAGACACTATGCTAAGTACTGGAAATAAAAATACAAAGAATGAGACAATCCCTACTTGCAAAGAACTTTCATTCTAACATAGCACACACACACACACACACACACACACACACACACACACACAT
Source organism: Gymnobelideus leadbeateri (assembly GCA_011680675.1). NCBI lineage: Eukaryota > Metazoa > Chordata > Mammalia > Diprotodontia > Petauridae > Gymnobelideus > Gymnobelideus leadbeateri. The sequence continues at coordinate 49,119 of WOXC01011423.1, forward strand.
ACATGGTATTAAATTATTCTGTCTTGATTTGTTTTTATTCCCTTTATATTTCTTCTATATATACATGTCATATATATATAGAAGAAATATAAAGTGATAACCAAATATATATGCTATGTATATAGAAGAAATATAAAGAGAATAAACAAATATATACTATATGTAGAAGAAATATAAAGAGAATAAACACAAATCAAAACAGAAAAATTCAGTACAAGTTTGTTTGAAAGGCAAGGCATTAGTAGATAAGAGGATAAGGAAGGTTTTCATGCAGAAGACAGCTAAAAGGGTTGGAGTGGTAGTCTGGGAAGAGTGTAAGATACACAAGGTAGTGCTATATGACACAAGGATGGGTAAGTAGGTTTGAGCCAGATTATGGAAGGCCTCAAATGCCAATTTAAGGAATTTCAACTTTATTTGGAGAGTAGTAGGGAGCCATTAACAACTTGTGAGCAATGATGTGTTCTAATCTTTATGGATATTAGTCTGAAAGTGATTTGTAGGAGAATAAGAAGAGGCTGAAGGCATAATGGAGACGAGAGTTAAGGGGGAACAGAGGGAGGTTAGTGGCAATATTACAAGAAGAAAAAGATGGACACAAGAGAATAGTATAATAATGCTCAAGAGTGAATGGAGCCCCTTTGGAACTCTAAAAACCTAGGATTTGGCTGTCCCAGAAGCCCTATCTCTAACCTAGGACTGTTACCTTGGCCCTTACTCTTACCCCTTCTTAAGGGGTGAAAGGTACTCCATTATTCTCTCCAGGCATCCCATTATTCTTCCTGGTCTCTCCAAGTATCCTCTCTCCCCATCAATCTCGAGCCTTCTTCCCACCTATAAGGTTATGGGCATTTCCTCTCTGTATTATTACTTGTGCTCTCTCTATAAACAGGCAGATCATAGATCACACAAATGGCATTATAAACTTGGGGAATGTGGAGGAAATATATGAGGTATTAAATTTTTTTGTCTTGGGGCATGATGGGACTGGGGAGGCAGGTGTAAATTTGGGAGGAGTGGTCTCCCAGAGAAACAACACATCTCTGGAGATTGATGGGGCCCGAGACGTCTTTTGGGAGGAGCACCAGCCCTCACTCATCTCCTCTGTCACCCGCTAGAGCAATATGCCTCTTCTTCCCTCCCCTCCATGGATACCTCCAAGGCCTGTGCATTGGAAGTTAACGTTGATGTTACAAGGAGAATTAGAGCGGTAGTCAGGTAGACACTTCAAAGGCTGTAAATCAGAGGCCACTGGAGCCCAATGAGCTATCCCCATTCCCAGTCACTGGTGACTCTGGAGGCTGCCTCAATCTCATTCTAGGCCTATACATGTCATGTTCCTGTAGTCATGGCTTACCATAATCCTCTCATTTTTCTTACTTTAAACTATTTAAATGGATAGCATGATACTTTTCTCCAGCACCTTGCACTTGTGATGTACTTCACCACCCTTGCACACATGTACACACACACACACACACACACACACACACACACCCCTCTCCCCTTTAAGGTTAGTCTCCATTTACTCCAAATGTGTCTTATACATGCACCATCATTTTCAAGTTGTTCCTCTTTTTAGAATGGGGATTTCTCGAATGCAGGGTTCATATTTTTGCCTTACTTTTAGCCTTGCATCTTGGCACAGTACCTGACACATAGTAAGCAATTAACAGTTGTTTGCTGAGTGACACGGGTTGCACAGTGGCAGGAGTGCTAGAGCATAAGTCAGGGAAACGCAAGTTCAAATCCTGCCTCAGACACTGACTAGCTGCATGATCCTGGGAAATCACCTAAGCTCTGTTTGTATCCATTTCCTCATCTATAAAATAAGAATGACAGTAACTCCTGCCTCCCAAAGTAGGTAGGCATTGTGAGGGTCAAATGAGATAATGTGTAAAACACTTTGCAATCCCTAAATTCTATGTAAGCATTACCTATTATACCAGCTTTAGAGAGCCATGATTGCTCTCTGGCTCTCAGTTTCCTTGTCTGAGAAATAAGAATGATGGTCTAGATCAGGGAATCTTTACCTTTTATATCATGGGTCACTTGGCAGTCTGATGAAGCCTACAGAGCCCTTCTCGAAGCAATGGTGGGTTGCCTATCTCTGAAGGAAATGCTCCATTTCAGCATTTGGTGAAAATAAAGATGTATTTTTGTTTTCTGATCCAAGTTCATAGTTCCCCTGAAATCTATCCACAGATCCCAAGGATTGCTGGTTAAGAAATGCCTGGCCTAAATGATTCCCAACATCCTTTTCAGATCTCACTCTTATTCTGGAGGGATGATCTCTCTGAGGCTACTATCCAGATAATCCTTTGTGGGTTTAAATTAATTCTAAAATAAGTGTGGGGTTGGACAGCCTAATTCCAGCACAAGTCTCACTCCTACGGTGCCCTGTTCTTGCCAAAGCCACTTTTGAGATTACAGTGTTCTCCACCCCAAGGGAACCTGCATTCTAAAAGAATATCTTGGACAACATTGCCTCCCCCAAAGTGGGAGGACTCTATGACTTAGAGGAATGCTTGGAGAGCATCATTTTTTAAAAAAGAAAATGCTTTTCGGAGAGGGTAAGGCAGGGCAATTGGGGTTAAGTGACTTCCCCAAGGTCACACAGCCAGTAAGCGTTAAGTGTCTGAGGTCAGATTTGAACTCAGGTCCTCCTGACCCCAGGGCCGATGCTCTATTCACTGTGCCACTTCACCACCCCTGGAGAGCATTCTTAAGGGATCGTTCAGGGAAGTACACTCTGATGGTAATGAAGTATCAGTACTGTGGTTATCATTATCAGTACATAGACCGAGTCCCATTATGATGCTATTAAAATAATAGTAATCCCTTGGGTTTCCAAAGTACTTTGTACTTCTCAAAGCCCCTCTTACCCATATTGCCTGATCCCCACACTAGGCAGAGTAGACATTGGCCTCCACATTCTACAAGGGAAGAAACTGGGAAAAGAGGGGTTGAGTGATTTGTTCCAAGTCACTGAGAAATAGAGTGAATACTAGAACCCAGGTCTCTTAGCACCTCATTCAATGCTCCATCACTATATTATGTTGCCTTCATATAAAAGTGTAGTAAATGATGGCGAGGTTCCCTTGGAATGGCCCCAGCCCACCAGGGCTGTGGGAAGCAGTTGATTCTAGTGGCTGCTAATGGTACCAGCACATTCACCATTGTGTTTAAAGAAGCCAGAAAAAGCCAGTGTTTTCCTGGATCTAACCAGCCTAGACTTGCTGGGGAGAGAACAAATGCATTGAAAAACCATTTCAGAAAATGGAGAAAATAATAAATACCATTATTATTACCGTAGTGTCTGATATGATATCTGCCCGAATCCTTTATGATTGGAAGCCAGAAATAGAGCAAAACCTTTAGGACAAAATGGGAGCGTCATCGGGGGAGAGGGACAGAGTGGGGCTCTGGGTTTAATGGCCCTATTCAATTTGGGCTTGGAGGAGTGGGGCTAGACCACGGGACACATTAGTATCACAGATTTAAAGCTGGATGGTCCCTCGGAGCTCGGTTAATCCAACTGCCTCATTTTCCATACAGAAAAACTGGGGCTTAGAGGAGGTCACATAGAAAGTAAATGCGAGGGGTGGAATTCAAAGTCAGGTCTTTTTTATTCCAAATCCAAACTGAACATCAGCAGAAGGGGCCTGAGAAGAAGCTGGGAAGACTGTATGGAGGCAGGAGATGTGGGGCTGAGACAGAATGTTAAGGCTAAGAAGCAGTGTTTGGTGAAAGAAAGGCAGGTGAGGAAAACTTCTGAAAGGAGGTGGAGTAGTTGAGAACCTAAAAAATTAAGAGAATGGAAACTTGGTAGACTGAGTGGAAGGTAACATCAAGCAAGGCAGAGAGATGCTTTGAGACAGCTCCTTGGGCAAATTTGTTGTTGCTGTTCAATCATTTCAGTTGAGTCTGATTTTTCATGATACCACTTGGGGTGTTCTTGGCAAAGATGCTGGAATGGTTTGCCATTTCTGTATCCAGCTCATTTTACAGATGAGGAAACTGAGGCAAACAGGGTTGAGTGACTTGTCCAGGGTCACATAGCTAGTAAGTATCTGAGATCAGATTTGAACTCAGGTCTTTCTGACCTCAGGCTTGGTGCTCTATCCACTGAACGAGCTGGCTTCCCGACAAAAAATTGATTCCTTTGGAATTGCCCAAGTAGATCAGTCTGGCACATGGCTTTGGTCCTGAAAATTCAGCATGGGGCAGGGTCAGAATCTGGAAAGATGGGGTGTCTGGGTCATAGAAACAGCCCCTTCATGCCTTATTGCCTTGAAAGAGGCTGCCATTTTACATTTCAATTAAGAGGTGCACAGGGGTCAATCCACAGCACCAGCAGAAGAGAATCTACCCAGCCCAGCCTCTACCACATCAATTATTATTAATGAACTTCCTCTCAGAGCAGCCAGCCTTTTTATATGCAAACTAGGCCTTTATGGGTCCACTGGCAATCAGGGCTCATTAATGGACTCATCATAAGCCATGGAAGGATATAATGGAAGGTGAGAAGAGAGATGGAGGCCTAAGCATCTCTCCTGAGGGTTTGTCTCTCCACCTCTCCTGGACTGTATCCAGCCAAGCCCCTGGGCTCAGGTGCCAGCCAACCACAAGCTTAACAGCTTTCCAGACTCAGCACGTTTTTTGCTAGGTGATGAGAGCTTCACCTTTACTCACTCTGTTGGAGATTTGCCACCCTCTAGAAACCTGGTTCCCAGGTTGAAGGGCATTATAGATTGGTGGTGTTGCCTAATTCCCCAAAGTTAGGGTCAGGATTCCTGATGAACTTGAACTATATGCCTTCGTTTCTCTTTTATGAAACATGGTAGGATCCAGTGGGCCAGCCAGAGGACTCTTAGAAGGCAGATCCACATATTTGAGGCTTTTATGACAAAAAGATCTAGATAAATGGATTGATAACTGCCCACAAGACATCTCCATTTGGATGTCTCACTGGCCCTTCAAACTACATGTCCCAAATCAAGCTTACCGTCTTTTCCCGTAGATCTGTTCCTCCTTCCCTTTTCACCAGTGTTCCTCTTGTCCACGCCCTCTCTTATATTCAGGAGCTTAGCATCTACCTTGACTTATCTTTCACTTTTCATATGCAATCGTCTACCAGTCTTGTTTCCATCTCCACAAAAATCTCACTGCATCCTCTCCACAACCTTCTTTTTCTTCCTCCTTCCCAGAATCAGCTGCCGCTGCCACCTTACTCTTTTAAATCCTCATTAATCCTCTCTTGTCATAGGATCATAGATTTAAGGTTGGGAAGGAGCCTTTGAGGACATAGATGAGGAAACTGAGACCCAGTGAGATTAAGTAATATGGATAGTAAGAGGCAGAGCTGACTCCAAATCCAGCGGTCTACACAATGCTGTCCTTCCCAATATCTCTGCTCCTAGATGAAACCCCGCATTCATGAGACCAGACTTGTTCCATTTGCCCTTAGGGGCTGAACAAAGATGGGACAGGCAAATTGAGATTTGATGTAAGAAGAGGCTTCCTAATCACTGGAGCTGTCCAAAAGGGAATGGACTGTCCTGGAAGATCTTGGTATCTACTTCATTTGACATCTGTGCAGGGGCTGAGGACAACTCGATGCATACACTGTAGAGGATCCTTGTTCGGGTGTGAATTGCTTCCTCACAACTCTGAAATTCTGTGATTTTGATTTCAACTTGTCCTCTATCCCTTTTCCCTCATAAAGTTCCTTCTTTCCTCCATCCTCTTTCTTCCTTCCTTCCTTCCTTTTTTTCTTTCTTTTTTTCTTTTTCTCTTTCTTTCTATCTTTCTCACTTCCTTTCTTTTCTCCCTTCCTTTTTTCTTTCCTTCCCTCCCTCCCATTCTTCTATCTATCCTTCTTCCTTCTCTCTCTCCCTCTCTCTCCCTCTCTCTCTCTCTCTCTCTCTCTCTCTCTCTCTCTGTCTCTGTCTCTGTCTCTGTCTCTGTCTCTCTGTCTCTGTCTCTCTTTCTCTCTCTCTCTCTCTCTCTCTCTCTCTCTCTCTCTCTCTCTCTCTCTCTCTGTCTCTCTCTCTCTCAATATGTCCAATTCATACCATCTTTCCTAAGGTGATTTGCATCACCTTCCCTACAAAATTAGCCCTGTGACCTGATTCCTCCATTTCTTTCAGTGTTTCCTTCATTTTCTCGGTTAACCATTCTCAAAACCTGATAATCATCATTGAGTTTTTCCTCATTGCACCCTCCCACCACCCCCCCGTATGCAGCAATCAGATGTCAAGTTCTTTTAGCTCTTCCTCTTTTCATTTTCACTGCCTTTTCTCAAGTTCAGGCCCACAGTAGTGTCTCCTGGACTACTGAAATAGCCTCCTACCTGTCTTTGCCACCTCCAGGCTTCCCCTGAACCTCTGATCCATTCTCCTCACTGCTGATAGATTAACCTTCTTAATACACAGCTACTATCATCATACTGCATGGCTCAGGAGCCTTCAATGGCTCTCCATTGCCTAATAAAGTCTGTGAAAGATAGACTAGCATCTAAAGCATCCCACAAAGTGGCCCCAATCTACTATTCAAGCCTTCTTTCTCCTTCAGGTACTTTAATCTGAAGCCAAATTGGAATTCTTTCCTTTCTGTCTTTATCCCAGCTGTCCCCTATGCTCCCTCTCTCCATTATCTCCAATCTATTGAAATTCTACCTCTCCTTCAAGACCCAACTCAAATGTCACCTCTTCCAAGAAGCTGTCCCTGGACCCTTGTACATGCTTCAAGCAAAGTATTCCCCCATTCCTATGAACCATGATAGTAAACATGGTGACTAGGGATGGAGAGGGAATGAGGGAGAAGAGGGCCATAAATGGGCAAGGTATGCCATTACACAGAAATTATTGCACAGAATAGATACACCCCCATGTTTTTCAGTAACTCAGGTGCCATAGAAGGGCTGATAGAATGAGAGAGAGAGAGAGAGAGAGAGAGAGAGAGAGAGAATGAGAGAGAGCCACTTAGAACTGGAATGTTGGGGCTGAGGCCTTGTATGTAATCAACCCCCTCCCCTTTTTTCTTTTCCTGCTGGCCTTTCCAGCTCCTGCGGCTCCTCTTTATCTCATCCTCGGATAATGGCATGTGCAGCCTGGAGGGATCAGACGTCTCAGAGGGGAGATTAGTTTAATGGAACTGTGGATCTCCCCCTTCAGCAAGCCTGCTCTGCTTGTCGGCTTGCAGATAGATCTCTCAGTTGGTGTACTTGTTCCTATGTATGTTCATGTTCTTTCTGTCTCCCCCTCCCTTCCCCACTCATCTCCATTCCTTCCCTTTCCTCTCTTTTCCCCTCCTCTCCTTCCCTTTCTTTCCCCTTCCCTTCTCTTCCTCTTCCTCCCTTTCTCCATCTCCTTCTTTCCACTATGTCACATTTCTCTCCTTACTTCTCCTGTGCTTTGAAAAGCCAGGGAGGGATGAAAGCTGAAATATAAGGAACCCAATCATTGCCTTAGTTCTTAGGAAGTACTCTGTTCTTAGTTGAGTCAGTTGATATAGGGAAGGGAATCTTAACCTGAGGTTTGTATATTTTTTTGTTTACTTTTATATTTTGAAAACTGTATTTCAGTACAATTGGTTTCCTTTGTCAGTCAATCGATAAACATATTTAAAATACCTACTATGTGCTGGGACCTGTGCTAAGTGCTATAGATACAAAGAAAAGTAAAGGGTAGTCCCTGTTCTGGAACAGCTCACAATAGAATGAGGGAGACAGCATGCAAACAATTATGGACAAACAAACCATGTGCAAGATAAATTGGCAGTAATCCAAAGAGGGAGGACACTAGAATTAAGAGGGATCAGGAAAGGCTTCCTGTAGAAGGTGAAAGTGTAGCTGGGACTTGTAGAAATCCTTTCTGTTTTGTGCATTAAAAATCTGATTCCAAGAAGGGGGTCTGTAGGTTTTGCCAGTCTGCCAAAGGGAACCAAACCACACACACATAAAGATGAAGAACTCCTGGTTTGGGTTCACTTTCTAAATTGGGAGGAGCAACCACCAAGAATAGTACATGCTGAAACTGTTCCAGACACATTCTTTACCTCTGCCACCCTCCCACAATTGACTTTCTTTCTGACCTGCCCTTTTGAGGGGAAGTGGAGAACAGCCAGGAGCTAGTGGTGGGCCTATGGGGACATGGTAATCCCTCCCCCTGGTGTACATTCCTGTCAAGTGCCTGAACATCCTTAGGGATAAAACCCTATGTAAATAATTCTAGGTCTCTTGTGATTTTGATTGCTAATATGCCCAGAAGTCATCATTCTTGGTGTGCCTAGTAGAGAGCCCCGAAGGGTAGTAATCTAGGGGACAGGAAAAACATGGCATGGTGTGATTTATGCCCCTAAGATGTTATTCTAGCAAAGTTATTAAAATCCTTTCTCCTTCCAAAGCACCTTTTCCTTCCTTGAGAAAAGCGTATTAGCAGCATACGCATGCTCAGCATAGGCCCAGGAATAGCAAGCCATTTTTCCAACAAGGACTCTGAAATACAGTGAACAGAACCATTTTGGCCCCTCAAACCAGGCAAGGAACCCTAAAGTCCTCATACTGCTCACCCTGTATGGCCTTGGCCAGGGCTTCCTAAAGCACTGGACACCACATGTGGATTCCATCCTTCCCTACAAATACATCTTGTTCCCACCAAGTATGTGGAAACACATGTATATATGTGTGTGGAGTGTATACATGTGGGCGAACAGTATGTATATATGTGTAATGTGTAAATATATGTATTTATATTGTGTGTATGTGTATATATATATATATATGTATATGTGTGTGTACACACACACACACACACACACACACACACACACACACATATCCAGAAAGGCAGAAAATACAGTGGAATGTGTACTTTCTCTGGAATCAAAGAACCTGAGTTCAAATCCCGAGTCTGCTATTTACTATCTGGGTAACCTGGGCCAAGTTAACTAATAACTTCTTTGGGCTTTAGGTCCTTGTCTGAAATGAGGGGCTTGAACCAAATGGCCTCTTTGAAGTCTAAAGCCATGATTCTCTTATCCTAATACATGCATTCTGTCTTCAATCTCTCTCCCTCTCCCTTTCCCTTCTCTCTGTCTGCCTCTCTCTCTGTCTCTCTGTCTCTGTCTCTGTCTCTCTCTCTCTCTCTCTCTCTCTCTCTCTCTCTCTCTCTCTCTCTGTCTCTGTCTCTCTCTCTCTGTTTCTGTCCCTCCCTGTCTCTGTGTCTCTGTCTCTGTATCTCTATGAATTGGTGGTCAGGTGAATGGTGGGTAGATATTTACTTGAACTCCAATTCCTCATCTGTTAAAGAAAGGGGACGAGATAATTCCCTTGTCTCTTGATGTCAGGTCTCTAGGAGAAGCACAGGAAGGACAGGGCTGTGGGGGGAGGGGGAAGGGGCTAAATCTGGAGACATTCCCTTTGTGTTTAACTTTGCTTCCCCACCTGACCTCAGCTCTCTCTGCTCTCAGGACTGCCCTCAGCTGCTGCAAGTGGACAAGATCCTGGTGCCAGTAGAGGTGATCAAGCCTATTACCCTGAAAGCCAAGAACCTTCCCCAGCCACAGTCAGGCCAGCGGGGCTATGAGTGCATCCTCAACATCCAGGGGACTGAGCAGAGGGTCCCTGCCCTACGCTTCAACAGCTCCAGCGTGCAGTGCCAAAACACCTCTGTGAGTGCCAGACAGCTTCCTGTCCTTCCCTGACCCCCCACCCATAGCCACTGGAGTCAAGCCAGGTCCTCCCTGGAGGTATCCTCCCAAACACCAAGAATTTGGGGATGTCGCAGGCTCCCCTCTTCTTCATGGCTCCCTTCAGACAGAGAGACAGAGACAGAGAGACACAGAAAGAGAGAGAGAGACAGAGACAGAGAAAGAGAGACAGAGAGAGACAGAGACAGAGACATGGCTCTGTTCAAAACAATGTTTGTTGTTAAGGACAAGGATAGTCTAAATGGGGGAGGGCTATGGCGACAAGACAGCAGGAGGAAGGAAGCCAGCCTTAGGATTGATTGCCAGAACCACAGATCCCTATAAATATAGAAATGATTTTACTATAACCATGACTGGACTCCCAGGAGGACCATTGCTGTTCTCACTGTACCAGGCATATGGCAGCCATTGCTGGCACCTTCCCGAAGCTCATAATTTCTCTTACCCAATCAACTGGATGGGTGAGAAGATGGATTTAAGAAGTCAGGGTTGAAATCCTCAGCATTCCTGTACGTCTCTAATGAAACTCAACAGCAAGAGATAGAAAGAGAAATCCCATTTAAAGTCACTGTAGACATTATAAAATATTTGGGAATCTACTTGCCAAAACAAACCCAGAATCTATATGATAACAACTACAAAACACTTCTCACACAAATAAAATCAGATCTAAATAGTTGGAAAAATATCAATTGCTCGTGGCTGGGTCGAGCTAATATAATAAAAATGACAATTTTACCCAAACTAAACTATATATTTAGTGCCATACCAATCAATTTACCAAAAAACTACTTTCTAGAGTTGGACAAAATAATAACAAAATTTATTTGGAAAAACAAACGGTCTAGAATATCAAGGGAGTTAATGAAAAGAAATGCTAGGGAAGGTGGACTAGCTATGCCAGATCTTAATCTGTATTATACAGCAGCAGTCATCAAAACTGCTTGGTACTGGCAGAGGTGTAGAATAGTGGATCAATGGAATAGATTAGGCTCAGGAGACCCAGCAGTTAATGAATATAGTAATCTATTGTTCAATAAACCCAAAGACCCCAGTTTTTGGGATAAGAATGCACTATTTAACAAAAACTGCTGGGAAAACTAGAATACAGTATGGCAGAAACTGGGCATAGATCACTATCTAACACCATATACCAAAATCAAGTCTAAATGGGTGCATGATCTAGGTGTAAAGGATGATATTGTAAGCAATTTGGGAAAGCAAGGAATAGTTTACCCGACAGGTTTGTGGAGAGGGGAAGATTTTAGGACCAAACAAGAATAAGAGAGCATTATAAAATGCAATGGATAATTTTGATTACATTAAATTGAAAAGCTTCTGTACAAACAAAGCCAATGTAACCAAGATCAAGAGGGAGGTGGGAAATTGGGAAAGAATTTTTACAACTTGTGTCCCTGATAAAGGACTCATTTCTAAAATTTATAGAGAATTGAGCCAAATATATATGAATACAAGTCATTCCCTAATTGATAAATGGTCAAAGGATATGAACAGGCAGTTTTCAGAGAAAGAAATTAAAGATTTCTATAAACATATGAAGAAATGCTCTAAATCACTATTGATTAGAGAAATGCAAATCAAAACAACTCTGAGATACCACATCTCTCCAGTCAGATTGGCTAAGATGAAAAAACAAGAAAGTGACAAATGCTGGAGAGGATGTGGAAAAATTGGAACACTAATACATTGCTGGTGGAGTTGTGAACTTATCCAACCATTCTGGAGAGCAATCTGGAATAATGCCCAAAGTATTATAAATAATTTCATACCCTTTGACCCAGCCATACCACTTCTAGGGTTATATCCCAAAGAGATCATAGTAGTGGGAGGAAGAACCATATGTACAAAAATATTTTTATCAGCCCTTTTTGTGGTTGCAAAGAATTGGAAACTAAAGGGGTGCCCATCAATTGGGGAATGGCTAAACAAGTTGTGGTATATGAATGTAATGGAATTTTATTGTGCTATAAGAAATGAGGAGGTGACGGATTTCATAATTACCTGGAGAGACTTATACAAACTGATGCTGAGCGAGAAGAGTAGAATCAGAAGAAATTTGTATACAATCACAGACATACCATATCTGTGATGACCAATTATGACAGACTGGACTCTTTTCAGCAATGCAGTGATATAAGTTAATCCCGAATGACTCAAGAAAGTGAGAAATGCGCCATCCAGAGATATAACTAGAAAGAACTGAGCCTGAATCCTGATGGAAGCAAACTAAATGATCTTTTTCTTTTCATTGTTTGGTTTTATTTCTTCCTTGCCATCTTTCATCCCACCTAGTACAATACACCTTTGTAATTGGAATAATGTCTAATATGAATGCATTTGCAGATCCTATACTGGACTATATGCTGTTGTGGGGGGAGGGGGGAGGGAAGTAAAGGAAATTTGAAAATCAAGGAACTATGGAAATGAATCTTGTTAACTGAAACTAAACTAATAAATTAATTTTTAAAAAGTAAAAACAATGAAGTCAGGGTTGAGAGCAGGAATCCCGCGTAAGATACCTTACTAAAGCAGATCAGAAAGGATGTTTTACCAAAGCCATAGACCATATCCCTAAGTTGGGTCAGTCATCTGCCTCCCCTCTTCATTAGGTGCACCAGGTGAAAGATTGTGGTCAGATAAACATTCTCAGAAGTAAAATGAACCATGGGACTATAGGCAAAGCGGCTGTGATGTGGCTCAGTGGGTAGAACACTGGTATTGTTCAGTTATTTCAGTCATGTCTGACGACTTGTGACCCCATTTGGGGTTTTTTTTAGCAGAGATATTGGCACGGTTTGGCATTTCCTTCTCCAGCTCATTTTACAGAGGAGGAAAACTGGGCAAACAGGGTTAAGTGACTTGCCCAGGGTCACACAGCCAGGAAGTAGCTGAGATCAGATTTGAACTCAGGAAGATTCATCTTCCTGATTCAGAGCCCAGTACTCAGTGTGCTGCACCACCTAGCTACCCAGAGTCAGAATGACCTGAGTTTGAATTGAACCTCAGATATTTCCTGGCTGTGTCACCCTGAGCAGCTCACTTAATCTCTGTCAACTCAATTTTTTTCACCTGTAAAATGGGGTAATAGTAACCACTATCACCTAGACTTCCTGTGAGGATAAGATTAGACAATATCCTTAAAGTGCTTGGCATTCCTCAAAGGACTATGTAAATGCTAGCTCTTATTATTTAGAACTAAAGGGTCTTTTCAGATCATCTCGCCCCATCCTCTCCTTTGACATATAAAGGAACTGGGACCAGGGAAGTGAATATCTGATCCTACCTCCTCATTTTATAGATGAGGAAACTGAGACCCAGGGAGGTGACTTTCCCAAGGTCACACATTCCATAGTAACACTGGTTGAGATAATCATGCTGGAGAACTTAATTTGGGTTCTGGGGATCTGGATTCACATCCTGGTGACTATCTTTGTAAACATGGGCATGAGTGTAAAAACTCAGTTTCCCAGGCCTCATTTTCCTCATCTGTAAAATGAAGGGGTTTAGATGGTGAGTGCTGACGAAGAGGGGATGGTCCTCAAGCTTCATAATGAAACATAGATTTTTTGGACTTGACCATTGCAAAAATGGGTTTTTCTTGACTTTGTATATTTGTTACAGAATTTTGTCATTCTTTTTTCTTTACCCAATTTTGGGGAGGGAGAGAAAAATAAATGATTCTTAATTGGGAAGAGTAATATTAAAATTTTAAAATAAAATAAAGTAAAGATGTTGGGATAGGTGGCCTTGAAAGTCCCTTCTAGTTCAAGAGCTATGCCCCTAATGACTTGTTTTAGGCTCAGAGCCCTTATTTGTGAAAAGAGGGGGAAGGGGGAATGAACAAAACAACCTCCATTCGTTTCAGTTCCAAATCTTACAACATATCTGACCTACTGATTCTACCTGCATCACAAGATTATTGCTAGGAAAGCACTTTGTAAACCTTCAAGAGTGATATAAATGTGTGTGATTACTATTAGTATTACTGCTTTCATCATGGTGGTATACAGAAGGGCCAGCACATTTATCCACCTGCCTTTCTATGTGGTTATCTCCTAGACTTCTTTCTACTGACTGTGTTAGGTACTCCTTACTTAGCTATTTATGTATCCACTCCCTATCTATCTTGTTTCCTTCCTGCCTAGCTTCTGACCTTCTTATCTGCCAACAAACTTCACAATCTCTCCATTCCTCCTCCTGTGTTTCCTTCCATCATCTAACACCAAGCGATTAAGGAGAGAAAGATATTAGACACATATCCATTCCCCTATCTGTCACTTGTTATCTGATTGGTAGGATCACTGTGGCTAGATTTGGGGTTGTTAAGAATGACTTGGGATTTGTCGGATGATAGAGATAATAGAAACATCACAGAACCATTGATGGGAAGCAGTCAAAGAAAGAAACTGAGGCATATCTAGGGAAATTAACACATGGCATTTTAGGATTCTGAGCAAGAAATGACCTCACAAATCTTGAACACTGGACACAAGCCAATAAACAAATTTCTATGGCTCTCTCTCTCTACTCTTTGCCCCCTCCCCTAGCAACCAGAATGCTAGCTGTCTAAATCTATCATCCTGCAGAAACTTTGAAAACAAAGAGGAGATTAAGCACTCCATATTTCTTAAATTCTGAGGTCCAGTGGAAGAGGTTTGACTGAGAACTGTCTCCCCAGCCATTAAAATCCCATGCGGGGAGAGAAAAGCCTAGACAACTTTCAGCTTTCATGACTACTGAGTATGAATCCTTACTCTCTTAGCAGACTAAACCTTCTGAGATTAATCTCTCTAAACACTGTCAAGGGTTCAAGGCTGAAGCCCTGGCCAGAGTAGAAGGACTGAGTTCTGATGTTCGATCCTATACCAGGTGTTCTTCAGATATGAACAGGTCTGTCCTGGCCCACTGTTAGAAATAACAATAATGACTAAGATTGTTTTTTTCTTCAGTATTTTTTTGGGTCTCCTTTAGCAGGCCGTTGACTCACTTTTCATGATTTTCTTGCATCATTCTCATTTCTCTTTCCAATTTTTCCTCTACTTCTCTTACTTGATTTTCAAAATTCTTCTTGAGCTCCTCCATGCCCTATAACCAATTCATATTTTTCTTGGAGGCTTTTAATGAGTTCTGACTTCATTGTCTTCCTCCCATTCCATGCTTTGATCCTTTTTGTCCCTAAAAAAGGAATCTGTGGTGTGTTTACCTTTCCTCTGCTTGCTCATCTTCCCAGCCAATTACTTGGCTTTTGAGCTCTTTGCCATGGCAGATCTCTGCTTCCAGAATGGAAAGAGCTTTGTCCCAAATCGCTGGTGTCAGAGCTATTAGGAGGGTGCCCTCTCTGCAGCCCCCACAAGCTCTGGCACAATGGCTTCACACCCCAGGACTACCACCCAAGATTGCGATCCAGATCCAAGCAGGTTAAAGCAAAAGTGATTACTCTCTGAATGGTCACTTGGTCCCCCTGTGATCTGCAGGCCAGGAGCTCTAAAAGCAGCCACGTGGCACCACAGCACCTCTCGCTGCTTCTCACCGTGGGTGCTCTTCTGTCCCCCTTTTCCAACAGAGTTCCACACTGATCTTTTACTTTGTCTCTGGCATTTATGGGTTGAGAGGTCAGGAAACCACCATAGCTGCTGGTGATTCATTCTCCTGAAGTCTGCTCTGGCTGCCACTGATTGGGGCCACCCAGAGGCCAGAACCACATGGCTCACACAGGACTGTGTTTTGTTCCCAGCTCAGTGTCAGCCTGCCAGGCTGCCTTCCATGGGAGATTTGATTCTCTCTGTCACCTTGTGGGTTCTGTAGCTCTAAAATTTGTTTAGAGCCATGTTTTAACATGCATGGGAAGTGATTAGCGCAGGAGCTCATGCCAAGGTTGTGCTTGTACTCCATCATCTTGGCTCCACACCCATGACTAAGAATTTTAAAGCATTTATAGCTCATATAGGCAATTTCATTTGATCACATTGTACCAGCCCTGTAAGATATTATTATTCCCATTTGACAGATGAAGAAACTAAGAGATAAAATAGCATGCCCAAGGTCCCATGGTTCATAAGTGACTGAGGCAGGATTTGAATCCACGTTTGCCTGATTCCAAAGCCATCACACTCGCCAATAAGCAACTTTACATCCCTTTCATCTGTTTTCTTAGTTGACCTAACACTTGTGAGGATGAAACCTTTGTAAGTGCCATGTTCTACATATTGCATTAACCATTCCAGATGCTACTAGTATAATAATAGTATGATTTTTGTAAAGTGACTTAGTCCCAAAGACTTGAATTATTTGCATTTTTTAAGAAGGCTGGTAACAGTGGTATGAGAGTAAATGCTTTTAACAATCAGCTTTCTAGGGGGAAAAGTGTACATAGGGTACACTTTTAAATTTAGTCTGCATTATTGATATTTTATCCATCATTTTCTTAAGTCTAGATAATTAAGAAAACAATAAATCAAGCCCTGATGTGTAGCCTTTGGTGATTTCCAAGGTGTAAGTGCTAACACTTTTTAACACTTAACAATCAGATCCTGGTATTAGCTGAGTACAGCATACCCCTGCAATAGATCATGTTGAACCTACTATTGTTCTGTGGACCCTTTGACTCTTCTTAAGGGTTTTAAATACCAGGAGCCTTTGGGAAATGCAGATGAGTGGAATAATAAGAGTATTGACTCGGAGTTCAACAGAACTGGATTCCAGGCCCAGTTCAGCCCCCAGCTGGCTATGTGATCTTGGATAAGTCACTTCATTTCTCTGGAATTCTGTGTATTCATCTGTAAAATGAGGGTATTTGTGGGGGTAATCACCAAGGTCACTCCCACCTCAAAATTCTTTGAATGAGCCTTCCAGTTACCCTGAGGAAATTGTCCTAATAAGGTAGCAAGAGAATGTAACAATAACAGCAGCAGTAATGGGTCATGCAAGTGTTAAGATTTTATTTGTCATTTGCCATGATTTCCCCTACAGGCTTGGGTTTGCCCAGGTGCGCACAGGTGCCGCAGGTCTGTCCCCCACAGACTGAGAAAGAATGCAGCTATGGCTCCCACAGGCACATCTGTGTGGCCATTTTTCATTTCCGGGAATCCAAGAGCTATGTGTAATCAATGGTCCACATGGAAGAACTTTGCATCTGGGAGGATGGATACTATGACCTAATTAATACAAAATCCTTCTCCTGCTCACAGATGGAGAATCAGTCAAGAAGTCAAGTCAGTTAGCATTTATAAAAGGCCCACTATGTGCTGGGCATGGGGCTAAGCTCTCCAGATACAAACAAAGGAAAAAGCAGCCCTACTCCCAAGAAGTTCACAGTCTAATAGAGGAGACAACATACAACATCTGGCCAGCTGAGTTATGGATTCTAAGGTGTGGGGGGAGAGTTAATAGTAATAGTACATTTATCGATTGCTTTCAGCTTTACAGAGCACCTCATATACATTATTGTATTTGCTATTCACAATGATCCTAGGAATTTTAAAATGATCTCCCCCAGTTTTACAGTTAGGGAAATAGAGATTCTTAACTTAGATTAAGTTACCTACCTTTGTTTACACAGCCAGTTCTCAACAGCATCAGGTCTTTTCTCCCTGCCCTCACTATACCATACAATGTTGATACATGATGTAGTCGCAACCAAATTTCTTTCTTTCTCAGAACCTCTGTTTGCCCACAGGTGAAAGGGAACTGGGTAACCTGGTCACTTCCCTATGTTTTTGTAAGACAGGTAGATACACTAGCACACAGGAAGGCTGCCAGCACAAGGTTACTCTTGATCTGGTCAGACAGGAAGGATAGGAAGACAGCTTCAGAAGGGTTAATAATCTTACTTTATTCTAGTCTAGTCTTTTCATAAGAGTTGCTGATAATGAGAGCGCCAACTCCTACAGTATTCCCTAATCACCCTTCTTGCAGGGGCTGATCAAGAAGATAAGGCAACTATCCCTAGGTCTCAATGGGGTCAATTGACACAGGCACAGCTTGTGCACTCCCCTAAATCTGCTCAAGCCTCAATGGGAGCTGGTTGAGGCAAACACAGATTTCCCCAAACCTTGATGGGGGTCAATCAAGGCACACCCAGCATTCCAGCTTGTTCATTCAACCCTAAGGGTTCCCCAATCCCTGACTAGTGCCGACCTGCTTTATAGGACAACAGACAAAGAAGGCATATTGCCAGCAATAGCCTCACAAGTTGACATTATCTCACTGTTATATATATCACTGCATAGTCACAGTGGATATTTATAATTTTAAACACTATGTTTATACTATTTATCATTATATAATGTTACACAAGCATGGTAGAGATATTTACAAGTGATGAGCATGGGAAATAGAGATTGTTATGACCATGGACCCTGGGAAACTAAACTCTAAGAAAGAATAACAAAGATCTACCTTACACACTCTAAAGTCCACCTTACAGATACCTTTAGGGACACAGTATTGGAGATGGTGCCTCTGCTACATGCTCTGTGGTCCTGAGAACTGAACAGATGGCTATTTTTCAGATTTTAGAGTTTACACTCATGACTTGAAGTATATTTTATCAAGGAGGCATAGAGCTTTTTTGAGGGGGAGTTTCGGAGGGGGGACAGGGAGGCTGGAAGGTGGAGAAGTGAAGGAGCTGAGGGGAGAAGTCAAAGGTGGAAGAGGGGAGAGACTCAGGAAATACAGGTGCTCACTCTGGTTCAAAAAAATGGGGAAATTCTGGTCTAGGCTTTCCCACCTAAGGTCACACAGAGATTAAGCCATGCAGGGGCCCAATCCTGGAGCACCTGACCTTGATTGAGATGCTTAACCTCCTTGTTCCTAAGGTCTCAGGGGAGCTGTAACAGCCTCCTTGGCCTTCAGGGGGGTTGTTCAATTAACTGTCCGATGATTGCAAAGAGCTATATAAATGCTAAGTGGTCTATAAAGGATAAGGGGAGGGGAGAGAAGATTGGAGGCAGGGGGAGAAGGTGAAAAACCTCCTAGCTCCCAGGTTGTGCTGTCAAAGAGATCCTGTGCCCTGAGTGGGGGAGGCAACCACAGGACTGGGGCATCCACAGAAGAAAGGAACTGTTCCAAAGGAAAATAACTTTCCTGGAGAATGAGCTGGAGCCCTTGGGGTTAATGAAATTATCTGAGTGTGTTTTTACAATCACTGCCCGTGAATGAGGAGAAAGAAGAGTTATTTTCTTGTTCCTTGCAAGGGATATGTGTGTGTGTGTGTAATATTAATATATAAATATATATTTAACATATACATATAGATTGTGTATATATATATATACAGACATATGTACACACATATGATTATATGTATATACGCATTTTTGTTGTTTTTCAGTCATTTTTCAGTCATGTCCAACTCTTTGTAATTCAGTTTGGAGTTTTTTTCCCAAAGATACTGAAGTGGTTTACTATTTCCTCCTCCAGCTCATTTTACAAGTGAGGAAACTGAAGTAAACAGAGTTAAATGACTTGCCCAGGGTCACATAACTAGTAAGTCTAAGGATGGATTTTAACTCAGGAAGATGAGTCTTCCTGACTCCAGACCTGGTACTCAATCCACCGAGTCACCTAGCTGCCTCTAGATATGTATATACATACATATACACACATACATAATGTATATGTATATATGTAATGAGAGATATAGATATATGTATATTTATATACATATATGTGTGTACTACATGTGATCATACAATAGTAATTTGTATGTCTAAGCTCTTTAATGTTTCCAAAGCTCTTTCCTCACAACTTTGAAGTTAAAAGTATGAATATTGTTATCCCTACTTTACAGATGAGAAAGACAAGTCCCAAAGTTAAACTACTTGTCCAAGATTGCACAGTAGTACATGTCAAAGCTACGATTGAAACCCATGTGTCATAACTCAAAATCCTGCAACATTCCTCCCTCCCCACCAATACTATGCTGTTTTGCTTGTATGTTAGTGTCTGTGAGATTGCTTACAGACAATAACAGACTCACATTCCCTTCAGCCTCTCTTATTATATGTACCAGTTGACAAAAGATCCCTGTTACTTTCTGCCCTTTCTGCTACTGGCCTTAGCAATGCCTCCACTTTGTCAGGTTCATGCCCTGGAATTAGCAATGGGTCTCTAAGCCGGATTTTGCCATCAATGCAGTGAGTGCCCTGGAAAAGTGGTGTCAAAGACAGTAGAAGCTGGAGTCACTAAATGGTACATAAAAATACCTGTGGGCTATAGAATGACTTAGAAAACTGCATATTAACATTATCAATGTTCTGTTGTATTTTTACTTATTTTGTTAAATATTTCCGATTGGCATTTTAATCTGGTCCAGGTGCACTTGGGAGCTGAATGCCTCTGACGTAGACTTCCCCTAATCAGAGTAGCCTTTCCAGCCATGGCCAAGCAGATTCAGCTTGAGCCAAAGCCAGGCCAGCCCACCCCAGCTAACCACTAATCTGGAACAGTAGGAAGGAATAAGCTGTACATGTAGCCAGAATTGAAAATGGAAGAAAATAACCTCCCCCACCCCCACCTCTCTCTTATGATCTTAAGAGAAGAATGAGACAAGAACTTAACTATTTCTTAATCTCTGGTATTCTATCATATGAAGATTATTACTAATTAGTGCTGAAACATATGTGTGTAGCTGAGGGGCTCTGTAGGTTAGATCATGGTATACAACACTTTTCAAATAGTAGGTGCTCAATAAATGCTTTCTGAATGAAATTGACTTAATTGGCACAAATGAAGCTAAAACAATGGTGTCCCTATCAACCCATCAATTAATCAACAAACTTTTATTAATTACTGACCGTAGATCAGCCTCTATACTAAGAATTAAATAACCCTCATTTTCAGATTGCTGACATTCTATTAAGGAAATCAATAAGTATATACAGAAGAAATATAAAGAGAATAAAGTCAACTAAATTAAAGGTGGTTAAATACAAGGTATGACAAGGCACTAGCAGCTGGGGTGGTAGTGGGTGAATAAGGAAAGGTTTCATGTAGAAAATGATGCATGAACCAATTCTTGAGGAAAGACAAGGGTTCTATGAGGTAGGGGTGAGGAGAGGATGATTTCCAGGCATAAGAGATGGACAGGGCAAAGACATGGGACCAGGAGATGGATGAGGAACAGAGAGTGGGAAAATTGGGCCTGTGTGGGTCAATTGGCTTTGCTCTGTCCTTCAATCACAGAATCACATCCCTAACCCTGGCCAACCGTCTCAGAAATGAGCATCATCAGTCATGAGGAAGCCTATGGTCAAACATGTGGGATGGCTTGACAGAAACTCTCCCACTCCTAGAAAAACAACCCAACACGAAGATCCTGTTGGCTGGCTAGAGATCATTCTCATCTACAAAATGTAATTACATCATTGTGGAAGTTAGGGAAGGATGGCCAGAAGAAAAGATTTCCTGGATCTGAGGGCTGTAAGAAAATAGAAAAGGTCTCTGAAGATAATTACAGACTCTCCTTCCCTAAAGGTATCTAAGAATAGGATATGCATCTGTCCAGGCTGATTTGGGCTACTCCTACTCATAGGAAGGGCGATGGACTCATTTGTTCCCCAGTCTGAGGACAGGGTTGTTCTATGTAGCTGCTGCCCATTCTTCTTCTCTCCCTTTGTCTCATCCCAGCCACCTATGGTGGGAATTGTCTAATTGAACAAAGAGAAAATCACCAGGTAGATATTGGAAATGATACCTGGAGGAGGCTCTGTATTCCCTCTTCCCGTGCCTTGTTCTCTAAGGCCTTGGGAATGGTGCTCAGATTCTAATTACAGGCTTGACTGATGGCCAGTGATACAGGGCCCTGATATCCAGTGGAAAAACTCTCTCCCTTCTCTTGTCACTGAGTTGCCTCCCCTAGGAAGTAACCTCTCTCTTCTCATGAGTCTAAGCCCAGGTCCTAGTCCTAGCTGGGGTAGGGTAGCAGAGAAGAGTGAGTCAAAGCCCACAGGAAAAGGCCACCTTTTCTGTGCAGAGTAGAAAAGAGGCAAGTAAGCTCATGAAATGTCAGATTGAACCAAAAATACATCTTCCATCAACAAACACCGTTGGCATCTTGGCGTTCACTTTCATCTTTATTCCTCATGTTCTTCTCCTAAATGGCTTAACACTGAATCATAGGCCCAGTCTTTTTTATTTCCTCCCCTACCTTCCCCTCTTCCCAATTACTTCTTCCATCCCAGATAATTCCTCCATTCCCAAGTCATTGCAATGCCTTCCTCAACCTTGAGTTCATAATCCCATACCTGGAGTATTATGCACCTGAGAACAAAGCTGGTTTGGGGCCTGCCATCTTTGGGCCCAAACAATGACTTGGGATTCACAATTTAAGTAGGCAGATCTTCCATCCAGGGGCTTCAGGAGTACTTCAGCACTTGTGGCCCCATGACATTAGTCAGTCAACCAGTCAATACACATTTATTAAGAACCTATTATGTGCCTTTCACTGTGCTAAACTATGGGATTAAAAAAGAAAAGATAAAAGATAGCCCCTTCCCTTAATGACCCCACAATTCAATGAGGGGAAAAAATGAAAACAACTATGTAAAAACAAGATATAGACAGGAAAAGTTGGAGATGGTTGGTGGAGGGAAGGCATTAAGGGAGGTCAGTAAAACCTTCTCATAGATGATGAGATTTTAGATGAGACTTGAAGGAAGCCAGGGAAGCTTGATCTAGAGATGATGAGGGAGAGAAGGGTAATGGGAACAAAGCTCCAGATGTTCATGAACTCATGGGGAAGAGACTGAACCCTGTCACATAACAGGAAATAAAAGACCTACCACACAAACGTGTGCTTGTGGAGCACAGACAGAATGTCTTCTTCTGAGGACCGCTTAGGAGCCCTGGATTCTCTTGGCAGAGTTCAGGAGAGTGCTGTTTGGAGGTAGGCAGGCCTCTTCCTTCCATTAAGCAGTGACCTAAATCACTCTGGGAAATTTAGCTATATGTTTTTAACATTCCAGAAGAAACATGGGGAGATGAAACTGGACAGTGACTCTCCTCCCTTCAAGGTGGGATAAACTGAGATGGAAGATGTATTTTGCCAGAGAAGGCAAATAATTCATTCACTCCCCACCCTTAAATCCACAACAGGGATGGGCATCTAACCCAAAGGTCCTGTGTCCCTACTGGTGTTCCCATTGCTTTATCCTTCTGTTCCTGGTTAATCAAGAAATATATACTCTGTACCAGGAGCTGCATTGGGAATACAAGTACAGAGAATAGAACAATCCTTCTTTATAAGGACCTTAGGTTCTAGTGGAGGAAACAGCAAGAACATATATAAATCTGTGCTGTGTAAATACAAAAGGAGTAAATGCAAATGTGTGCAAAGCAGTTAAATATAAGTACAGTTTGGGAGGGAGGACTCCAGCAGTTGGGGGTGGGAAGTAGCCGGTGGGAGGAAGGCTTCTCACCAAGGATGGTTCTTGAGCTGTATCTTAAAGAAAGTGGGCCTTTACAGGGTGGAGGTAAGGAGGGAGTAGATTCTAGGAACGAGGTATGGCCAATGCAAAGGCAAGGAGACAGGAGATGAAATAACATGTGTGAGAAAGAAAGAGAAAGCAAGCTCAGCTGAATCAGAGAGTATAGGAGGGACCTGATACCCATCAGAAAAAGAGGAGAAAGAGTGATGTCCAAGGAGGCTAAAAAAGGTAGGCTGGGGCTAAGTTGTGTAGGGCTTGAACAGCTAAACAGAGAACTTTTATCGGGGAGGTAATAGGGAGCCAGCGGCATTCACTGAATAGAGGAATGGTTAGACATACACCTGGGGAAGGGGCAGATGGAGTTGAGAAGAGTCATCTTCCTAAGTTCAAATCTGGCTTCAGACACTAGTTGTATAACCCTGGGCAAGTCACTTAACCCTGTTTGCCTCACTTAACCCTTTTTTTCATCTATAAAATGAGCTGTAGAAGGAAATGGCAAAACCCCTCCAGTATCTCTGACAAGAAAATCCATTTGGGATTTGGGTCACGAGTCAGACATGACTGAAAATGACTGAACACACACCTCAGGAAAATAACTTTGGTAGCATTGTATAAGAAGGAGAAATGTTTGTTATCTTCCTGCAGATTTCACATGGTCCAGATCCTTTCGTGTCCCCATCCTTACCCCTGTCCTACCAGGGCTGAGTGCCCTGGTCTTCCCCAGAAATCCCACATGAAATCTTGTCTTTCCTTTTCCCTTTGGCTGCAGTATTCCTATGAGGGAATGGAGATCAACAGCCTGCCTGTGGAGCTGACCGTGGTGTGGAATGGGGGCTTCAACATCGACAACCCAGCCCAGAACAAAGGTATGGACTCTGGTGTCAGCCGCAGAGTGTGGGGGCAGACCTGGCAGGGGAAGGGCAGAGCTGAGACAGAGGAGGGCCTTGGCTCTTCCAGGGACCCTGCTTTAGTTCACTGCATTCCTGCCCGGCAGCCAGTTACCAGTACTCCCCCTGCCTTTGTCCCCAGATCCCCCTTTTCCTCTTTTCCTCTGTGTCTCTCCTCTCCCCTTCTTTAGTCTCTACTTCCTCAAAGCCCAAAGCAGCCAACAGACAGTGCAGGGAGTAGAAAATGATGTGTGGGCACAAAACCACTACAGGATGCTTCTCTTTTCTCACAGACCTAGATTATTCACATCGGAAAGGACTTCCAAGCTCATCTAATCCTATCCCCACCTTTTACAAATGAATCCCAGAGAAGCCAAGTTCAAGGTCATGCAGCTAGCTAATTAAAGCCCAGATTTCCTGGGTTTTTCCCTGTCACGTGTTCTCCCCTGGTTGGCAACCCCAGTGACTTGACTATGGCTTCACTGAAAAGAAGTCAACGTCTCCCCCTGAAATGACCATTGGGGCAGTTAGGTGGTGCAGTGGATAGAGCACCAGGCCCGGAGTCAGGAAGACCTGTCAAATCTGGCCTCAGACACCCACTTGTTCTGTGACCCTGAGCAAGTCACTTAACCCCATTTACCTCAGTTCTTCATCTGTAAAATGAGCTGGAGAAGGAAGTGGCAAACCACTCTGATATCTCTGCCAAGAAAACCTCAAATGGGGTCATGAAGAGCCATAACTGGAACAACTGACCAGCAATGACCCTTGCCCTCTGTGTCTGTGAACCCACTTACATATCCTTATGACACACTCTGTGTATTCAGATATAATATTATGGGCAGGGGGACCCTGAATTTTGAGGTACTCTGAGAATATATTCATACCTTTGTATTGGAAGCATGTATGGGAGGGAGAGGAGAGGAAGGCATACACATATATGTGTGCATGCATGGGCAGGTACATGGCTTTCCCAACTAACCTGACCTTCACCCACTAACCCCCAAATCGTAAACCCCTTTACTTCTTCCAGCTTTCCTATTCTTGCAGTGTCTCCTGTGCCTCTTAGACTTTGACAGATAGACTTTTGGACTAGTACAGACCCTACAGGAATGGGAGAAAAATTGTTGAAGGTGGCAAGGGGACTATTATTTGATTATTAAACCCATCTCTCCAGGTGGGGTCAGTCAGCTTGCATCCTATTCAACGATAAAAGCTGTCATCTTACCTCCTGTATCCTATAGCTGAGGCCCCCTTCTCTGCCCTGTAGACTACAGTCCCAGCCTCCATTCACTGTTCTTCTAACCTTCTTCCTCAAGGTCCATTTCTTGTGCTTTGCCCACAGTTCATCTTTACAAGTGTGGGGCCATGCGAGAAAGCTGTGGCCTGTGCCTCAAGGCTGACCCAGACTTCGAGTGTGGCTGGTGCCAAGGGCTGGGCCAATGCACCCTCCGACAGCACTGCCCCACCCAGGAAAACAAATGGCTGGAACTGTCAAGTATTAATGGCAAGTGTACCAACCCCCGAATCAATGAGGTGAGCCAAGGTATCTTCCTCTCTAAATCCTGGGTTCAGAGTAGACCTCTGAGAGACAATTCTGGAGTCAGAGTGGGGAGTTGTATCCTAGGGTTATCCCAGGTGGGGCACACTCAGGGCCAATGTGGCTTGCTGGTTCTAGCTAATTGACTCTTCCTATCAGCCTTGGGTAAGCCTCAGTAATCTGAAAAGTCCTTGTCAGCTACTCTCTGATTTCTCTCTATGATGATTAATAACAATTTAAAAATAATAACAATAACTAGCATTTCTATAGGACTTTAAGGTTTGCCATCATTGTCCTCATTCTATAGTTAGAGGAAACGGAAGCTAGGAGAGGTTACGTGACTTGCCCAGAGTCACACAACTAGAAAGTGTCTAAGGCTAGATTTGAACTTGGGTCTTCCTACTTCCAGGTCCAAGACTCTTGCCTCCTGATCACAGGACACTAGAAAGTCATTTAATCCAACCCTGTCATTTTATAGATAAAGACAAGTGAGGTGTAAGAATGGCTAAGGGTCTGCCTGAAGTTATATAAAGAAGAAAAGGGGAAGAGGAAGAATTCTAAGCCAGACCCTTTGACTGCAAATCCTGCACTGTTTGTGCTGTGTCCTATAAGTTAGGCAACAGCCATGACTGAGCACCCACTGTGTAGATTCTTTTAATCAATCAGTCGATCAACAAACTCTGTTAAGGGCCTGCTATGTGCCAAGCGCTATACTAAGTGCTTTTAGCATATGATGATGACATTACAAGGTGCTTCATATAGACCCTATCAGCACTTCCATACACATTATTTGATCTGATCCTGTATAACAGTTCTATAAAGTTTCATCTTTAATATGGAGATAATAACATTCACACTACCTACCCCATGAATATTGCAAGGACTCAATGAGGGAGCAGGAGTGAAGCATTTTGTAAACTGTAAGGCCCCATGTGAATGCCAGCTATGACATTGTTGGTATCATGGCAGACGCTTCAGGGCATAATGAAGGGAGACGAGGCCTCAGTTTCAGGGCCTCTGAGGGTCAAGTCCTGCCCCTGGCACTCACTGCTGTGCGGCCAACTTCTCAGTGTCCCAGACAACTCTCTGGGGCCCTAAGATGTAGAAGTGTGGGCCTAAATGGAGACAAATTTCCTCTCTGTGCAGCCCCTTATATTGGAGAAATCAAACATCTGGGCAGCATACACACATGCACATGAACATGTACATACACAGAAATACATGTATACATGTGTAGGGGCAGGGAATGGAGACAAGACCTGTGATATCACTGGTACAGTGGAATCCCAGATGAGGAAGAATAAGGAAGCTCCCTCTATTCATTCAGGTTGGCACCTTCTCAGTCTCTTAATATGTAAATAAAGATAATATGAAACCTGCCTTATTTAGTATCTATTATCTATAAGCACTTATGTATACATCTATGAATAATATATGTTAATATGTGTGCATACATGTGTGGGGGACAGCTCGGTGGCACAGTGGACAGAGCACTGGGCCTGGAGGCAGGAAGTTTGTTGTTCAGTCATTTCAATCTTGTGTGACTCTTTGTGACCCCATTGGAGTTCTCTTGGCAGAGTTACTGGAATGGTTTGCTATTTCCTTCTCCAGCTTTTTTTTTTTTTTTACAGATGAGGAAACTGAGGCAAACAGGGTTAAATGACTTGCCCAGGGTCATATAACTAGTAGATGTCTGAGGTCAGATTTAAACTCAGGAAGATGCGTCTTCCTGATTCCAGGAATTCCTGATTCCATTATCTACTGCACCACCTAGATGCCTGGGAGTCAGGAAGACCAGAGTTCAGTCTGGACTCAGACACTTACTAGCTGTGTGCCCCTGGGCAAGTCACTTAACCCTGTTTGCCTCAATTTCCTCATCCGTAAAATGAGCTGGAGAAGGAAGTGGCAGATGACTCCAGTATCTCTGCCAAGAAAACCCTAAATGAGATCACATGATCTGAAATGACTGAAGGATACATGTGTGTTTGTATATATAGACATACCTAGATGTGTATACCTATATATATATATATATATATATATACCTATGTGTACATAAATATATACATATATGTAGATACATACACACACATATATACATATATACATACATACACACATATTCCTATATCCTCCTGAAGGCATTAATATCCATGAGAGAAGAGATTGAGGATTACAGAAATTGTTTATTCCTCAGCATAACATTCTGAACACAATAGATGCTTAACCAATTAGAAGGATATCTTGGGTATAAGTAGAAACACCAGCAGCCAGAGTCTAAAGACCAGCTGGAGTGCTGTCTCTGGCATTCCATAGTGGTGTGCCATTGAGCAAACCACTTAACCTTTCTGGGTCTCAGTGCCCTCATCTATTAAAATGGGCTGGCAATATTTCTATTCCCTACCATATGGAATCTGGGGGGGGGGGAAAGCGCTTTGAAAACTCCAGGTACTGTGAATATATAGAAATTTGAACATGATTATTATTTAATAATGATGTAAGGTTGAAATCCTCTGTGTGTGTGTGTGTGTGTGTGTGTGTGTGTGTGTGTGTGTGTGTGTGTGACAGACCTCTTAGGCAGTCTGGAGAAGCTTATGGAGTCTTCAGAATAGTGTTTTTAAATGCATGAAATAAAATAATTTTGCTTACAAAGGAAGCCAAGCATGCCAAAATGCTGTTGTCAATAGATTTTTAAAATAAGTTAAAAAACCCCAGGTTAAGAACTCGTGATAAGGAAGAATTATTATAATTACATTAAGTGGAAATAAGACATTATTTTGAGAGGAGTGTAACATAATAGATTGAAAACTAGCCTAAAACTTAGAAAGGCCCCGGTTTAAGTCCTAACTCAGATAGAAACTGGATTTGTGACCCTGGGTAAGTCATTTAATTTCTCAGAGTCCCAGGCAATTCTCTAAGATTATAAATTGTACAGCAGATGCCAGTCTGCATTCATAGAGGGAGTTTCTCATCAGAAGCCCTCTAGACCAAAGAAATTCAGAAGTCAAGTTTAAAAAAAAAAAAAAGTGAAAATGGTTTAGTGGAAAGAGCCCTCGTGGCTCTGGGGTCAGCAGATCAAGGTTCACATCCCATAGCTGGTGGTTACTTCCTTGTGTCACCTTACACTTAATGTCCACAGCCTTTGGTTCCTCACCTATAAAATAAGGGGGGCTGGGGCAGGTGGCCTTGGAGGTCCCTTTCAGTTCTTGATCTAGGATTCTGTGATTATGATAATAAATATTTGTCTTTTGCATAAGGAGCTATAGAATCTTGAATTTTCTTCATGAGTAACAAGAGTTCCCGAAGTACCTCCCGGGCCAGAGCTGCCCTTTGCCAGGACTACACCCTGTTCCCTAGCTAACTGGCCAAGCTACAACCTGATGTGCTCCAGACATTGGTCCATTTTTCTTTGGTTCCTTTAAGGTCCTGGCCCTACTGTTCACTGCCTTGTACGTGCTGTGGACACTGAGAGTTTTAGCTCTCTCCCCTTTCTGTTTTCCTTCAATCCTTTCTTAATTCTTTTCTTTGTGTTTTGGGGTTGAAGAGAAAATGAGAGTATGCCAGCTTTGATAAGGTCAGCAAACAGAACTGATTGACTCTCACACTGATTCTTTGATTCCACTGATTCTCCCCTCTTCCGTTCCATCCACGAGGACTAGCGGCTCAAAATCAAATCAAAGGAATTCTCAACTACAAAAAAGTTTGGGGATCCCTTTTCCCATAACTCCTGGTCCCCATCTTGTTCCCTTCTGCCCTTGTCACAGAGAAGTCTCAAGACCCTACTCTAGAAAGGTGCCTCTCTCCCTCCATGCAGCCACACCAATTAACCCCACCCTTTCAGAGTTTCTGGAAGACTGGCCACACCTTGACTTCAGTGCAGAGGCTGTTCCCAGAGCCATTAACAGGAAAGTAATCTCCCTGGGCCAACTGTACATCATTGCCAATAGCATGTCTGCCATGAGTGGAAGGAGCTTCTAACTTCCTGGCCCAAGTCCAAAGAAATCACTGGGAGGAGACAGCAAATTAAACAAACCTCCCCGGAACCCAAGGCTATTTACCAGCTCCTGTATTGGCACTGTCACTCAAGGGAATCCAGGAAACAGAGGATGGTCTGACAGATAAAACTCCTCTTTTTCCAGTATGACAAGGTAGGGGCTGGAATACCATGTCAGCATTGGCAGCGCTGGCATCGGACGTGCTGTAGGGACTGGCTAAGGGGATTATGGAAAGAGCATAAGTTTCTCTCCAAACGGTCTTTCACCTTCCCCTCTCTGAGAAGCAGTGAGGCTCCTTTCCTCCTGCCTTGCTCAAAGACAGAGTGGCTGATTTTCTCTTAGAAGTTTTCTTCTTTATGCCCAACTTAGAAATGGGACCATACCCTGACTCAACAGGGTATGTGGAAGAGGGATAAGGAAGGGATTGGATTTGGGATTATATTGGTTTAGGAAATTCACAGGTGAGAAAACCCTCTCCCAAAGCAGGTCACCAACTTCTTTGAGATTCCCAATCATAGAGTATTGCCTGGAGCACTAGGAGATTAAATGACTTGCCCAGGATCAAACAGTCAGTTTGTGATCAAGGCAAGATTGGAACCCAGATCTTCTTGGTTCTCTATTCACCATGCTATACTGCTTACAGGCAATATAGAAAAGATTAAGATTCAGGTCTTTTGAGTTCTCCTCTCTGCTCAGGCACTAATTCACTCCCTAACCTTGATCAAGATCCAGGTGTCAGGAATGCTGGCAATGGAATCCTGATATTTACCACCATCTTGGCCCATAAAATGCCTCAAAATCCTGGCACTGAATGTGTTATATCCTTGCTAGTTACTACCATTAAGAGTGTGAAGGCTTAACTGTATTTATTTATATTCTGATCCTACCTCAAAGTAGCCTTCCGATCCTTGGTTCCTAAAATTTCCAATTTGGGACCTTAATGCATATGGCACCCCTTGGGATAGTAAACTCAGTCACTGTGACCAATGCACAGGGGTAAACTCCCACTTAAATCTATTTGCAGATTTGAATCAAGCCCAACTGTGAAGTTGGATGGATTATAATGAAATGCTTTTATAGTCCTGGGAATGTGCTCAGAGAGTTCTGGACCTTTCCTCATGATTCTGCTACTAACAGCCTAGGAGGGATTGGGGGTGGTAACCTTCCCTCCTTTTTTCTCTCCTGCTTTCCAGTGGTTATGGATCCTATCAGGAGCTTTGAATATTGGCTCATTAAAAAGACATGGCTTTAAAGTGCTTTGCCAAAAGCGACTGTTAATTGATAGTTACAGTACCCAGGCTGCCCTCTTGGGGCTTTGGCACTAAATAGGAAATCAGTTAGGCACAGTTAGGAAAGAGAAAGCACTGCTTTCCCTTTCCCCATCAGTTAGGCAGCATTGTTTCCATCAAGAGTGGGCAACCCGCTAGTACTTGACCGAATGGACAAGGATGTTATTATAGAAGTCAGTTGCTTGTAGGGATCAATGACCACGGATAATATTGGAGTTGTGCCATCATCTGAAACATGTGCCAGATTGGATGAGAATTGGTAGGGGTGGCAGACATGTTGCAGGCACTTAATAAATGTTTATTGATCGATTGATTGATTGACTGACATAGCAGTGATGATTCATGGAGCTTTCTGACCAATATGTCACTTTATGACCTGTCTTGATTTGATAACCCAAGTTCCAGGTTAGCGCCTCTCACTTTCACTTGCTTTGCTTCTGTCTTCCTCCCTCTCTCTAGATCAGCCCGTCAACAGGTCCCCGGGAAGGAGGGACCAAGGTGACCATCCGAGGAGAGAACCTGGGTCTAGAATTCCGAGACATTGCTTCCCATGTCAAGGTGGCAGGGGTGGAATGCAGCCCTCTGGTGGATGGATACATCCCTGCAGAACAGTAAGTGGGATCCAATCAGTGCAGAACAAAAGGAGGGCGTGGGGAAGGAAAGGGATGCCTTGCCTTTCAGTTTTGCCCAGAAGTGAACTTAGGACTAGAGGAGTAGACTGGGAAAAAGTAAGTATAATAATGAATTAAGAGTAAAGCAGAGAGATGAGAGGAGAATAGAATGGGCGGGGGGGGGGGGTGGAAGGAGAGGGCAAGAGATAGTGGGTCCTGATTAAAGGTGGAAGAGTGAAACAAAATGAAAGGTACCATCAAAGTATGAGTGTGAATTGTTCAGTCCACTCCCAGCACCCAGTACAACATCCTCCTTTACTTACCCTTGCCCTGGAGGACCCAGGACTCATACTCTGAATATGAAAAATGATGCTCTTGAAACATATGTACTCCTGGTGCTTTGAATGACTTCTCTCTTTGAAAATTCTACTGACCTGAGCAAATAACTAATGGCAAGGCCACAGTAATCCCAGGGTTGAGGCCACCCAGGTGAGGTTAGGTCTGTGCCTTGACTATCTTGAAATAAGTCACTGAAATTTTCTAGCCTCCCAGCTAGCAAGGAAAATTAATGTTCTTGACTGTTATCCCTCCTCTCCTCTCCTTTCCATGGCCCTTTACCTGGGTGTAGTAATGGAAAGAGCATTGCATAAGACCCACCTCAGGGCTTGCTACCTGTGTGACGCTGGGCAGGTCAGATAATTTACCTGGACCTCAACATCCTCCTCTTTTAAATAACCTAAAGCCTATCTGACCTCTAGTCTAAGGTTTCTTCCAGCTCTGTGATGCTATGATGTCCAAACGATCCTGTTAGCTCAGCTGGATCCAGACCAGATTCCCAATAGCCTCTGCATCAAGAACACAAAGAATTTCTTCTGACCTTCCTCTGTCTGTCCACAGTGGCTCCAAAGATTGAGGCTTCAGGTCTTCAGACCAGAGCCCTTACCTTATCACTTTCCCGACAGCACCCTACAAATAACCCTTCTTTCATGGGATCAGAAACTTAGACGTTCAAGGGGCCTTGACAATAATCTACAGTTCCAACCATTGAATAAAGATGGATTCATTACAAGATTATTAAACACTGGTAGCAGAATAAAAATAATCTACCATCTGACCACTTCATTTATCTATCAATTAACTGTGCCAAGTGCTTTACAATTCTTATTTGATCCCACCAACAACCCTGGGAAGTAGATACCATTGTTATCCCCATTTTAGAGGTAAGGAAACTGAGTCTCAGAGATAAGAACTGACTTGCCCAAGGTCATGGAGTGGTATTCAAACAGATGTTTTCTAGTGCTAAACCAGGCACTTTTTTCTCAATCCCATTAAGCTTTGTGGATGGGGCATGTCATCTGCCAAAACTTGCAAAATCAGCATACTAGTGCCTCAGAAGTCATCTATCCAAGCCCCTCCTTTTACAGATGGGGAAACTGAGGCCTAAGGTCACATGATCAATTAGAGGCAGAATCTGGATTTGGATCTAGGGCCTCTGACTCCAAATCCATCTGATGTCCTGTCAGGACGGATGTAGGGAGGGGAGTTAGCCCTGTTATCCAGCTCAGGATTCTCTTCTTTTGCCTGCAGGATTGTGTGTGAGATGGGGGAGGCCAAGCCCAGCCAGCACGCCGGCTTTGTGGAGATCTGCGTGGCCGAGTGCAAGCCTGAGTTCATGGCCCGCTCTTCCAAGCTGTACTATTTCATGGTGAGTCACAGCAGCTGTAAGAGCTGCCTCCCCGTCCTTGTGCCCTGGGTGGGGACACTGCCTATGATGCTGGAGATACTGTCAGGGCCTCCAGCCCAGGACCCAAGTGGCTCTTACAGGAGCCTGTCCTTTCCAATTAGAAGAATAAAAATAATTGTTCCCATGTATAAAGTGTTTTTAGAGAGGCTGAATAATACAGTGAGAAAACACTGAGGCCTGCTTAACTATACCTTTCTGTTATAAAGAGGGGCATTGTTGGGGAGAATGCTGATAGGAAAACAAAAAAAAAGGAAGAGAGCATTGATGAAACACTTAAAAATACACAGCAAAGAGCAGAAGGAAGTTCAGAAGGGCTCGCAGACAAGCAGAGCTGTCTGTGCTGGCTCTATTGTGTCCAGTGTAATATATACTTTATTTTAAAAATCTGAGCCATACACAATAGAGATTAATGTTTTTTTTTTTATATAACTCCCCTTTTCTTTTTGTAAGGCAGCATTTGTGTTTGTTGGTGTTTGTTAAATGCATGGTATGAATAAAGAGAATTTAGAAAATTGAAAAATTAAAAATGGAAAACACTTTCGTTGGATCTGAGAGACCCGGTTACGAAATATCTACCTGTGTAACCTTGGCAAAATCCCTTGACCTCCCTGAGCCTCAGTTGGATGATCCCTAAGGCCCCTGACCTTGTTATGCTATGATTCTAGGAAGGTTTGCAAACTTCTTTCTTCAACAAACTAGGGTTTGGCAGTGGGTAGGCAGTGAAAGGGTAATTGTCATCCCTACTTCACAGATAAGGAAACTGAGACTCAGAGAACTTTAATAACATGCTATCAGTCATTATACCTAAGATCTGACTCCAAAATCAATCTCCTTTTTACAATACCAGGCTGTTTCAGGTGAGGAAGCCTTCATTCATTCATTCATTGAAGAGAGCTTAATGAATTTTCCCATGATGACATAGCAGGTATATTCTGGAGCTGAGATCTGAACCCAGATCTTCTGGCTCAAGGTTCAGCAATCATTCCATTATATCTTGCCTCCCTTGGTCCTCCTAGATTTATCCCAACATGCCCAAGATTGTCTTTGCTGCCATGCCATCATTCTTACCATTTTCCCATCCTGTCAAAATAGCCTCCCATTGCATTTGCATCCTATCCCATTATTTCACACTCTCCCCTCATCTGTCCCACGTCCCAGGGCCTCAGTACCCATTCACTGTCCCTGCCCCACCACTCTCCCATTTCCTCGTTCATCCATCCCATCTTCCCCACACTTTTTGCTCTATCCTTTCCCTCATCACCCTGCCCCCCACTATCATCACCTCTCTGTCTGTTCTCCCTCTTCCCTCCTTTTTCAACCTATTTATTGCCCCCACATGAAATAGACATCAATCAGTCTTCTAGACTCCAGGCCTGGCACTCACCACTGCATCACTGAGCTTCCTCTACTCATCCCATCCAACCTCTTCTCCTCCTCTGTCTAGCCATGGGCAACAGATACTGCATCCCAAGACTATGTACATCTCCCCATGTTGCAGTCACCCCAAAAGCTCGCCATTCTTCCTTCCAACTGTTCTAAGCCGTCCTTCAAGGCCCTGCTTGAATCCTCTCTCCTCCACCAATCCTCTGGCCACACTCATCTTCTTCCTTGAACTCACCCACCATTTGTTGTCTGTGTCACTTGTCCAAACATTTAACACAGACTCCCCCGCTTACATTTTATTTAGCATTTTTATGTAGAATCATAGAATTTTAATGCAGAAAGAAACATTAGCTGCCATTTTTTTTTTTTTTTTAGAAAAGCAGGGGGATGCAGTAGACAG
Organism: Gymnobelideus leadbeateri; assembly: GCA_011680675.1. Taxonomy (NCBI): domain Eukaryota; kingdom Metazoa; phylum Chordata; class Mammalia; order Diprotodontia; family Petauridae; genus Gymnobelideus; species Gymnobelideus leadbeateri. The sequence goes on from WOXC01011423.1 coordinate 84,127, forward strand.
AAACTGGGTTCATTCTACTTGGGTAACCTTGGACAAATGGCTTAACCTCTAGAGGCTTCAGTTTACTTATATGCTAAATAAAGGAGCCCCTTCTGGTTCTAGATTATAACCCTATGATCTCATCCATGCCCCATCATTTTACACTGGGGTCTAGAAAGATGGAGAACTTATCCTAAGTCACATCAAGTAAAAGAGCTGAGAATTTAATCTAGGTCTTCTAATTCCACAGCCTTCCTACTCCCTTTCCACTAACTTGGGTAAAAGTTTGTGGTACAGGGCAGCTAGGTGGCACAGTGAGTAGAGCGCTGGCCCTGGAGTCAGAAGGACCTGAGTTCGGATCCGGCCTCAGACACTTAACACATACACAAACAAAAACCTAGGCGTGTAACCTTGGGCAACTTACTTAACCCCAGTTGCCCACCAAAAAGCAAAAAAAAAAAAAAATGTTTGTGGTACATTTGGCTCCTTGGATCTTGGGCCATCACCAGATGTCTTGACCTTTGTCTTGTCACTGAACTTGGATGACTCTGAAAAAGTGAAGTTGATGACATTGCAAAGCCCACTCATATCCAGTCCATATGCAAGTCAAGACATCACCCTTGTAATGTCATTGTCGTCTTTGAGAATGAAGGACCACCACCAACAACAACAATTCTCTTCCCATCCCACTGTCTTCCTCCATTAACCCCCTGGTCTCTTTTGGGGTAGAGGACCCTAAATCCACTGAGGGCTTTTCTAGGGGTTGGGGGGTGGGCCTAGCCACCTCTCTGAGGGAGAGATCCACATTGGGCAGGTAATTACAAAAACCCAATTCTGCTCCTTCCCTCCTACTTCAGCTGTATCCTTAAGTGATAGAGTATGCCTGGGTAAGAAGGCTTTAGGTTAGGGGAGGTACTGGTCAAGGGCACACCCTGATAACATTGTAAGAGAACTGTCTTTGAAATCAAAGGACCTGGTTTTAAATCTCTTCTCTTCTGTGTGACCTGGGGCAAGTCATTTAACCTTAGAATTCAGTTTCCATCTATAAAATGGAGATCTTAATTATACAGCCTTGGAAATACTTTCAGTTCTAGACCAATGATGCTATGAGACTCTTCCCATCATGCCAAGTTACATTTGAGAGTTGTACTACTTAGCACAGTCAGGTAGGGTCCCAGAGGGGTAGGGGTGGGTCAGTAGAGTCTTACCATTTCAGGGAATAGAAGAAGGCCTTTGAATTCCCCTGCCCTCCCTTTCCAACATCATGGAGTCATATATTTTCTTTCTTCCCCTCCTCAATGCCTCATGGCTACATACCACATTATCCAGGAGCCAAAGGTTAAATTCTCTATCAGGGTTTGGAGGTGCTGGATTGGCACCTTCCTGCAGTTACTCCACAGGATGGGGAGGTAGGGGGATGTTTAGTAACCCTTCCAAGGATGTTCAGGAGTCCAGATCCTCCCAGCTCGAGGTTTTGGTCCCACCCCCTAAATGCAGGGCTGTGGGGTGGGAGGAGGGGGTTCAAAAAGTCAGCTCTTCCCAAGAGCCTCTCCCTGGAGCTAGGCATCATTGTTTCTTCCTTGTCTCTCTTACTCCAGCCACTGAGCAGAGTGAGGAGAGAGTAAATAATCCCAAATCTGATTTTCCATACAAACCCACAGTGAAATATTTATGAAGCATGGCTTGAATAATTAATACTTTTCTCGCAACTTTCAAATGTTTCTCCATCACGTCCTCCCCCCTCTGAATAACTCCTTCAATCCAGGCTCTGATTATACCAAGACTGTGAAAGGTGAAGGCAGTCTAGATTATTTACTTCCCTAAACCCTTGCATACAGGCAAAGCTAGTCTAAAGCTTCTTTAGATGTTGAAATATCCTTTAACCAAATGGGAGATTTTGTTTTAAGAGTGGTTGCTTTGAAGCACCTAGATACTGACAGCATCTCCCCACCAAACACCCCATATGCTTCTAATAATAGTTTGCTGTCCTCTCCCTTCCTGGAATAGGTCACTAAGGGGAGGGGGTCAGCCCCCTTTTCCTTTATAGAGGAAAACCAAGGAAACATGTAGAGAGAGGGCTTGAAATAAAGGAATTATAAAATGACAGATCCAGAAGAGATCTTGGGATCTTCGAGGCAATCTAGCCCAATTAATTCATTCTACAGGTGAGGAAACTGAGGCCCAGAGAAATTAAATAAATCATGTCAAACCAGAATTCAAACCCAGGTCCTCTGATTCTCACTCCAGGAAGGAAAACCAAGGAAACATGTAGAGAGAGGGCTTGAAATAAAGGAATTATAAAATGACAGATCCAGAAGAGATCTTGGGATCTTCGAGGCAATCTAGCCCAATTAATTCATTCTACAGGTGAGGAAACTGAGGCCCAGAGAAATTAAATAAATCATGTCAAACCAGAATTCAAACCCAGGTCCTCTGATTCTCACTCCAGGATTCTTTGGGTGAGTCAATGAATGAATAAATGAAAAAGCATTTTTAGGCCCTTCTATGTGCCAAGAGATGAGGATACAAATAGAAAAAGCAAAATGGTCCTCACATGGTTTCTCTCAAGGAGCTCACACTCTAATTCAAGGAGATGAAATTGCTGCAATGCAGTGGGGCCCAGGGATCCTTAGGCAACATGTCAGTCAGATGACAGGATTTGGTTCCTGCAAGGGATAAAGGAAGGTCTGGTAGGTGGCACAATGGAAAGAGAGCCAGGCAGACTTGAGTTCAAATTTGACCTCTCCCTCACTACTCCCTTACTCTTGCTTACTAGCTGTGTGACTCAGGGTAGGTCCCTTAACCTTGTTTGCCTCTGTTTCCTCATCTGTAAAATGGGCTGGAGAAAGAAATGGCAAATCACTCCAGTATCTCTGCCAAGAAAAGCCCAAATTCAGTCACCAAGGGTTGGACAGGACTGAAATGACTGAACAAGAAGAGCTAAAAGCAGGGCAGAGAGTAAGGTCCAGGGGACCTTGGGAACTTAGGGAGGATAGATGGTAAGCCTGGGGGGGGTTCCTCCATTTCATCTGAAAGAGTTGTCATTGACTCCCCAGTTCATCCAAACCCTGTAAGCAGTTAACAGGCTGAGTACACAGGAAGCTGAGGCCTGAGACCCAGCTACCAGAGATAGGCTCTGAGAAGGCCCCAGAGTCAGGGAAGGGGCAAGGAGGGAAGGCTAGGTGGGAGTGTGGAAGAGAAGATGGGGAACTGGGTGGTACAGGAGTGGCAGGAGAGCCTAGGCAGTTAGCTACCTGCTGCAGTGACCCTGAACACAGGCACAGGTAAGGACAGGCACAGCCTTTTCAAGGACACGTGCATGAACAAGCATTGCCACGTGTGATCCGTGCTAGGGCGGGCAGGCAGGCAGGTGTAGGCCACCCCATTGGTGTGCATATGCCATCTGGGTTTCTTTTCTCCTCTAATGGTGTTATTGATCCCCAGCTCTAGGTAAAGTCATTGTGTCAGTCAGGTACCTGCCTGCTGAGAGGAGCCAGGCTAGTTCCAAGCTTTGGGGCCATAATTCTTAAAAGGGGTGGGGGGGGAGGTAGTCTTCATTTAAATGCAGATACTGGCTTCTCACTTGGGACTGAGTGGAAAGTTTTTCCATTAAAATGCTAATGAAGGAACAAACTGCAACTCCAAATCCTCCAACAAACAGACATTTTTCTCTCTGCCCCCCCACCCCCACCCCATCCCTGCAGAAGGGCAGTGGGGGCTTCTATAATGTACCTATTCCTTCCTCTGGCCCCTTGCCCACCCCGCTTCCTTATGGACCGGGAGAGAAGGACAGCTCCCTAGACCCGGCCACTGAAAGGTTATGGCCTCATCAGCAGATTTGTCAGACTGGGATTTCTGCAGTCTTGTACTCGGAGTGGTGGTTACCTTATGGTTTGACCCTAGGAAAATTGCTTCCCCTTTCCAGGAGAGGTGTCTAGAGGATAATGCCAGTGAAAGGTGGGGCAGACACCAAAAGGGAAGGGGCTGGAGAACTAGCCATCATCCCAGCCTAACCTTTCAGTTTCTGCTCCCCACTATGTTATCACGGGATTTCAAGCTAGAAAGAACTTTAGAAATAAGGAAGTCCAGTTCCTTCATTTTACAAATGCATTAACTGAGTTTCAGTGAGGAAAAGTCACCCAGGTAGTAGGGCTGAACAGGCCCTCAGGAATCATTTTGTCTAAAGATTCTGAGCCTTCTTGGGTCAGGGATCCCTCTAGCAGCATAGTAAGACCTGTGGGCCTCTTCACATTATGACGTTGATAAATCCTTAAATAAAACACATAGGATTGCAAAGGAAAACAGTTATACTGAAATATTCTTTTCAAAAAGATTTTGAAATTCACAAACACCAGGTTTAAAAATCATGATTTAGTTCAACGTTTCATTTTGTAACTAAAGAAACTGAGACCCAGGGAGAAGGGACAAGACAGGTAGTGAATGATAGGTGGGGGAGTCAGACGCAATTCCAGAGCTTTTTCTCCCTCACCTTCTTAATTGAGTCTTTCTTTACTCAGACACTGACCCTGTCTGACCTGAAGCCTATCCGAGGGCCCGTGTCTGGGGGCACCCAAGTGACCATCACTGGCACCAACTTGAATGCAGGCAGCAATGTGGTGGTGACATTTGGAAACCAGCCCTGCCTCTTCTACAGGTAACAGTCCCCTTCCCTGTGGCACTGGCACTGACCTTTGTGGGAGCTTCAGGGAGTGACACCAAGGTACCAAGTGGAGACCCCCCAGTGGAGGGAAGCACAGCTATTTCTGACCATGACTCCTAGATTGTATTTCTTCTTTGTTGTGTGCCCCAGTCCATTAGGACTCATTAGCAGTACGCTCTGTTCCAGTTCAAAGACAGCTAGATGGCACAGTAGATAGTGTCAAACCTTGAATCAGGAAGACCTAGTTCAAATCTGGCTTCAGATGCTTACTAGCTGTGTGACCCGGGCAAGTCACTTAACCCTGTTTGTCTCAGTTTCCTCATCTGTAAAATGAGCTGCAAAGAGAAATGGCTAATCACTCCATGATCTCGGCCAAGAAAACCCCAAATGGGGTCATGAAGAGTCAAATACAACTGAAACTACTGAACAACTACTCCAGTTGAAATCTAATCAACAAGTTCAATATGTGTTTATTTTTATTGGAGGTTGGAATTATGTGATTGGAGGTCATATACGGCATGACACCATAGAAAAATGATATCAGCAAAGGTGGAATCATCCGCCCTGCTGAGCTACAGGTCCAGGCAAAACCCCTTCCCTGGGTCCCTCCTCTGGGCTGCCCTCATTCTTCTCCCCAGCTTTCATTTTGCTGCCTGCCCCCACCTCCTTGGGAAGTTCATCTGGATTCAGTCCAGAGCACATTCCCAGAAACAGGCTGTTTCCTAGGATTCCTTTGGAGCTGACTCCGCAGAGCCTTGGCTCTGCAGTCACTGACTCTTCTGGGGTCCAGGGACAGAGCTTCCTAGAGCAGCAGCCCATCCTCACCTGCCCCCTCCCTCCCCACAGTCATGCTGGGAAAATAAAGGCAGGAGTGCCTAGGGAACAGAGACAAGAAGAGGCTGTAAGGGAAATCCTGCCACCCATTGTGTGATCAGGGTGGCTGTAACAGGAGGACAAGCAGTATGGGTGGATTCTGTTTCTAGAGCACAGATCTCTCTGTGGAGAGCACTGAGGGAGAGGAGAAGGGGGGGATGGTGTGGAGATGCCCTCACAGAGCAGGAGAAGCCCTGATTGGGGGCAGGGGAGAGGTAGAGATGGAGAGAGACAAAGTCAGAGAGAATCAGAGAGACATACAGACAGTAATAGGCAGAGAGAGACAATGGCAAAGACAGACAGATGGACAGAAACACATACATACACAGAGAGAGAGAGAGAGAGAGAGAGAGAGAGAGAGAGAGAGAGAGAGAGAGATAAAGAGACAGAGAGAGAGATAAAGAGACAGAGTGTCAGAGAGGCCAAGAATCAGAGAGACAGAGACAGAGAGCTCTTCATGATTCTACTGGGTTGAGCTAACTTGAAGGGGAGGCTGTTAGAAGCTCTGTGCGCTGTGTTCCCCGGGAGTCACTTTGATACGGTGGCCTGAGGTTGGGGTGCAGTGGGGGTGGGAGTCACACACACACACACACACACACACACACACACACACACACACACACACACACACCCCCTCTCCAGCACCCAGTCCCATGGCCTTGTCCTTCTCCTCTCTCCCAAGGCGATCCACATCACACATCATTTGCAACACCACTTCCTCAGAGGAGGTAGCTGAGAAGTCCAAGGTGCTTGTCCAGGTGGACAAGGCCAAGATCCACGCAGATCTCTACTTCCAGTACGTGGAGGACCCCACCATCCTGAGGATCGAGCCTGAGTGGAGCATCATCAGGTAAGGCTCACCTTGTTGGAGTCCAGAAGACCTGTGTTTGGATCCACCCTCTAACACTGCACTGTGACCCCTGCTAATCTCTGTGTCTGTTTCCTCATCTGTAAAAGGAGGGAACTGGACTGTGTTCCTTCTAAGCCCCCTTCTGGCTGCAGCTCTATGGGCCAATGATCTCAGGAAAAACCATCTTTTCCTGCTGCCACCCTTTGGTTTCCACCCTTCAAAGCTCAGAGGTGTCCAAATCACCACCCTGCTTTTGTGGGTACTTTGGGAATTGGTACAGGTTGTTCCCCAAATGGCCAGATCTCTCACCTTCTGCTGCTTTTGTTCCTCAGAGGCCCTTGAGGAAGGAAGATCTGAGTTCAAATCTAGCCTCAGACGCTTACCATCTGTGTGATTCTGGTTGAGTCAGTTAACTGCTGTTTTCTCAGTTTCCTCATCTGTAAAATGGGCATAATAATAGCACCTACATGCCAGGGTTGTTATGAAGACAAAATGAGATATCTATAAAATACAAGCACCATGCCTGGCACAATGAGGGGACTTAATAAATACTGGCTTCCTTCCTTCTTTCCTCTCTCCCTTCCTTCTTTCTTTCCTTCCTTCCTTCCTCCATCCCTCCCTCTCCTCTTTCCCTTTCTTCCTCCCTCCCTCCCTTTCTTCCTCCCTTCTACCTTTTCTTCCTTTCTTCCTTCTTTCCTTCCTTCCTTCTAAACCTTTCCTTCCTTCCTTCCTTCCTTCCTTCCTTCCTTCCTTCCTTCCTTCCTTTCTTCCTTCTTTTATCCCTTTCTTCCTCCCTCTCTCCCTCCCTTCAACCTTCCCTTCCTTTCTTCCTTCTTTCCTCTCTCCCTCTTTCTCCTTCCCTTTCTTCCTCCTTCCCTCCCTTCCTCTCTCTTTCCCTTCCTTCCTTCCTTCCTTTCTTCCTTCCTTCCTTCCTTCCTTCTTTCTAAACCTCTCCTTCCTTCTAACTTTCCTCCCTTCTTTCCTCCCTCCCTCTCTTCTTTATTTTGGAGAATGTCAAGCTATCTCCATAAAGACTCACTAGAAGCCTCATTTTGAACAAGGGCCCTCTTAAGTCCCCTGCTGTTTGAAGACCAATAAAAACAAAGGTTGGAAGCACCATCCCTCAGGTTCAGATTTGGAATGGGAACAAGGTCTCCTTTCTAGATCCACAACTGACTGGTTTCATGACCCATATCTAAGCTTGAGTCTTGAGCTCCCAGAAATAGAGAGTCTAACCCATGCCCTCCCTCCATTCTCAGGAATGTTACAAGAAAGAGACCAGGTGTGTGGAAAATCTCAAATAGTCCTAAAGAAAGGAGCCAGGCAATGTAGAGTGGAAAGAACACTGAATTAGGAGCCAGGGTTCAAGTTCTGACTGCATCAGTAACCAGCTGTGTGAGCTTGAAAGTCCCCCAGAGTGCTCTGGGCTCTCTGATACCTCAGTTAGGCATTCTCCATCTTTCAGAGTCAGAAGGGGCCTTAACAATTAGCTAGTCCAACCTGCTCAGTTTACAGAAGAAAGAGAGGTCACAGAGCTGGAATTCAAACCCAGATCTGATTCCAAATCCAAGACTCTTCTTCCCACCATTCCACACTTCTTCATTAAAATGAGCTCTTCTGGCTCCAACATTCTGGGATTCTGCTTTCAAACTTAGGAGAGGATTTTAGTCCAAAATGATTCTGTCCCTCACCCAGACATTGGGGGGATTGTCATTTCCAGACACATGTGTGGACTGTGAGTATGGGCTGTGGAAAGCAATATTGAGATAGGTGATGGCGGGGAAACTCCTCTATCAAGAACTCAGGCCCCTTGGTCCTAACTCTGACCCCAGGCCCCTAGGTGATTCACCACATGCCACTATGTGCCCATTCCTAACCCCCACCCCAACCCTTCTGCCCATCCCAACAATAAAAGTCAGCCCTGCCTGCAGTATCATACCAGAGTGACATCAAGACAGGCTCTTTGGGATGAGGGATTGGCTAACAAAATTACCCAGTGAATCTGAGATCCTAAGGGCTATTTTGGGTAAGGAATATCTCAAATCTAATTGAAACACAGCCTTTTTCTATGAACAGTGAAACTCATTTGTTTTAGCAAGTTTGTAGCTATTCTGCAAAACCTGATAGTTTTGGTGATCACTTTGATTCAGAAAGGAAAGGAAGGGAAGATCACATCACACATTAGTGGCCAAAGTCGAATTTGAACCCAATACCTTGTATATCCAGGAGCTTTGTACTATCCTTACCCCCTCCCCCATCCCCACCTTTGTACTAAGTGCAGGAAAGTTCCACTGAATTCACTTCTTTTTTAATTCACAGTTTTCCCCTGCCTGTTAAGTCACATAAATAATAGTACTGCACCTCCTGGTTCTATGCAGCCAACCTTGAGTAATGTGCTCATCAAGAGAAAGGTTTCTGACAAGTTCTAAATTCAGCAGCTAAGCCAAACATTTTTTTTTTGCTTAAGGAAACAAAATCTGAGACTGATATGGTTTGCATTATGCATGTGGTTGGTATTAGAGTGAAACAGCTTGAGTTAAGGAGATAGCTGATAAGTATCGATCCTGGTGCTGATGGTAATGCTGGTGGTAATGATGGTGATGGCAGAAAAGGAGGAGGAAGAAGAGGAGGAAGGAACAGCTAGACCACAGGGAAGACCTTCATTGCCAAGAAGACATCTCAGTGTTTTATTGTGGCTTCATCTGCCAGAGGAAGGATTGGGGAAGGGGTCTAGAGCAGGGGTTCTTAATCTAGGATCTATGAGCTTAGTTTTTTTTTCCTATATATTTTGATAACTGTATTTCAACATAATTGTTTTCCTTTGTAATTCCATGGGTTTTTTTTATTTCATGCATCTAAAAACATCCCTTAGGGAGCCCTGGGCTTCACCAGACTACCAAACGCATCCATGATACACAAAAGCCTATGAATCTCCTATGTGTAGCCATACCAAGGGAGACAACTGACTGATGTAATGTATTTAGGAATGTGGGGTATAGATGGACAGTTGGCTCAATGGGGGAATGAGGTGCAGAAGAGGGAGTACACAATCATAGATTTGGTGCCTTGGAGATCACCTATTCTGGCACTCTCTTTTTTGATAAGGAAACTGAGCCGTAGAGATATTAGATGACTTGCCTAGTGCCACATAAGTAATACATCATAAATAATAGGTCTAGGATGTACACTCAGGCCCTCTAACCTCCAGTCTGAAAGAGGGTGATTTCCCCAACTCTCCCACAAAACCCAGAAAGGTCTTAGATAGATAAGGTGATGGAAATGGTTGGGAAACACTGTCCTTAGAGATGTCCAGTTGCCTTTGGGCAAGGTTATTATATTGGAAGCTGAAAGTCGATGGAACTTCCTCTCAATCTATTTAGGTGAGAAATGCATTATTCTAGGTTCCTTTGAAAAAATGCTTAATTGAAAAAAAATTTTTTAATTACCAAGGAAAAGAAAGAGAAGGAGAAGAGAGGAGGGAAGGGGAGAGGAGAGAAGAGGAGAGGAGAGGAGAGGAGAGGAGAGGAGAGGAGAGGAGAGGAGAGGAGAGGAGAGGAGAGGAGAGGAGAGGGAAAACCACACAGGCAGATATAAGGATGTCCTTTCTACTCCTTATCAGATCAACATTCCCATGGCCCTGCACTGGCAATGTTGTGAACTCTTGGGCCACAGGCAAGCTAGAATACGGCACTTGGGAAACCCTCAAAAAACATGCTTTGTGATCTATTTCAAGTATTCAGTGTTAGTTTAGATGGGAGAGGTGAAGTGTAGAGTCAGTCCTGAGATCTCCCCTCTTATTCTAAAATCTGTGCTTTGTCCTTCTGTAATGTTGATTCATCTCTTGCACTGGAGAGTTGGTGATGAGACCAATCTTGGCTCCAGGAATACAGATTTGAGGAAAGCCCAGACTAGGTCTTCTCACTTGCCTTATAGAATGAATCCCAATGAGGTTGGGAAGAAAGATGGCAGAGAAGGGGCTCGGTCCTGGGATTATGGCTGTCCTGACCACACAGATCATCAGTGCCCAGGAAGTTGCTCAGATAGAAATCAGTAGCAATGTCATCTTCTTCATTATTTACCTGGTTACCATTAGCATTGTCATCATCATGTGGAGTCTGAGCCTCATCCTTATTATTTAACTTACTTATCTTCATCAACAGCATTATTCAGTCTGAGGATCATTGTCCTTGTGGTTAGTTTTCAATATAAGTATTATCGGTCATCAGCCTCTTCTCCGAACCCAATGACTCACATGCCTTATTCTCTTTCCTTTCAGTGGAAACACCCCCATTGTTGTCTGGGGGACACACCTGGACCTCATCCAGAACCCTCAGATCCGAGCCAAGCATGGAGGGAAGGAACACATCAATGTGCGTTGGGGGGACTGGGCAGTTTGGGTGAAGATGGGAGTCTCAGGGCACTGGGCCATGCTGTTTCTACACATATGATCATTTTCCTAGCCTGCACTGTCCTTGGAAGTATGTATATACTCTGCGTTTGTAAACTGGGATGCTGGTACATTGAGTGAGAGATTGTGTGTCCACAGGTCTGTGAGGTTCAGAATTCTACTGAGATGACCTGCCAGGCTCCAGCCCTTGCTGTGGATCCTGAACACCAGTCTGACCTGACTGAGAGGCCTGAGGAGTTTGGTTTCATTCTAGACAATGTCCAGTCCCTGCTGATCCTTAACAAGACCAACTTCACCTACTACCCTAACCCCGTGTTTGAGGCCTTTGGCCCTTCAGGCATCTTGGAGCTCAAGCCTGGCACTCCCATCATTCTGAAGGTAAGGGGGAACTTGGTAGGCATGGCAGTGACCCCTGCCTACTCGCATGGCATGACTTTTCTTCCCTCAGCAGAGTACCTTGCATTGATGATTTGTATGGTCAGGACAGCAATAATCCTATGACCAAACTACTTCTCTGCCATTTTTCTCCCCAACCTCATTCTTTCTTCCCAATATCATTGGGATTCATTCTAAGGCAAGTGGGAAGACCAAGTCTGGGCTTTCCTCAAATTTACATATCAGAGACCTTGAACATGAAATCTAGTCTTCCCCCCTCATGTTACAGATGAGAAACCTGATCCCCAGCAAGCAAACACCTCTGGCCATATATTGGAGGGCAGGTAATAGAGCAGAAGAATGAATCTAGTCAGCTTATTTCAGCTTAGTTGGCTGATACCCAAATTTGGAGTCTACCCTTTAGGGTTCAGGAAATGAGAAGCCAGAGGCTCATACTGCTTCTTCTTTTCCCACAGTCTATCCCAGGTCATTTCTCTGGTAGCTTCCAGGGAATGTTGGGGTGCCCTCTCCTGACCATACAAACTGTTATTAGTTTTCATACTCCACTAGAAAACTCCCAGGGAGATACAGTGGATAGAGTGGTAGTTTTGGAGTGGAGACACTTAGCAGCTCTGTGACCCTAGGCAAGTCAATTAACTTCTCTATGCCTCATGTGTAAGATGAAGGGGTTGGACTGGATGACCTCTAAGGTGCCTACACCTAGGATTCAATGGTCCTATGAAACATGAGTTCAGGCTGGGAGGAGGAGATCCGTTACGTGTGGTAGTAGCTTCAGGCTGGGGAATGGGGCTTTTCTGTCCATCCAGGGCAAGAATTTGATCCCACCAGTGGCTGGGGGTAACATGAAACTGAACTACACAGTGTTGGTCGGAGAGAAGCCATGCACCGTGACAGTGTCAGATGTCCAGCTGCTCTGTGAATCTCCCAACCTCATTGGCCGGCACAAAGTGATGGTGAGCCTGGCATGATCCAACCCAAACAGACCAGTGGGATGGGAGGGACAAGGGGCAGGAGGGAGAATGGGGAGTTCTCTGGTTTGACGTCAACAATCTTGGAGCTGTGGGGCCAAACCTAGCATGTGAAAGGCTCTCTACCACCTGGACTTTTCAGAAACTCTGTCCCTTCATCTCGCCATTTCTCTGGCAGCTTCTTGGGAATGTTGGGGTGCCCCCTCCTGACCATACAAACTGTTATTAGTGTTCCTGTTGACACCTCTACCTCATAGGCCCTTTCCTTTTGACCCCTCCAACTTTTATTCACTGTGCTTGGTGTATACATTCCCCAGGCAAGTTCCAGTCTGAACAGCTTCCTTTACCAACTGAGAAAGTGTTGGCTGACAATCAGGGCAAGGAATGGGAAACCTCTCATCACTTCCTGTTAATAGACATTTATTTTAAGCATATACAATACACCTAGTGTTGTATTGGTACTGAATAGATACCAAAAAAAAAAAAAGGAAAAAAGACATTGATCCCTGCTCTCCAAGAGCCTAAAGTTGAATTGGAGAAACACATCCAGGAAGCACTCAAGGCAGAAGGAATCACTAGATAGTATGGTGCAGACTAGACTGCCATATTGTGTGAGAGGAGGAAACAAGAGTGGTAGCCTGAGGGTACTGTGTGCTCAATTTTCCCACTTCTTAAACTGGAATATATACAAGGAGTGCCAAACACTAATTCAATTTCCTACTTCTTCCAAGAACTCCAATTATATGTAGCTCATTCCATATGAAAACTGAAACCACTGACTTCCTTCCCTCCTCAGTAGAACTTGCACTCCTGTGCTTTTTGTTCGTTTTCAGGGAGAGGGATGGGGTGTAATAAGTCAGCCATACTCTCTCACTCTGTTCTCTTGTGACTAGTCTTAGTGGTATAACTTTGTAGTACAAATGCCCTAGTATTGCTGATGTCATTTCTTTCCCCCATCAGCCCTCCTGGTCCTCAGTAGACAGTAGATTAGGACTATTTTCAAACCAGGACAAACTTTAACTCAAGCCTCCCTTTACATCCATCTCTCTCCTCATCGCCATGCAACTGCATGGCCCACCACCCCTTCTGTCTGTGTCCTACAGGCCCGAGTTGGGGGCATGGAGTACTCCCCTGGAATGGTGTACATCTCCCCAGACAGCCCTCTCAGCCTGCCGGCCATCGTCAGCATCGCCGTGGCCGGTGGGCTCCTCATCATATTCATTGTGGCCGTGCTCATCGCCTACAAGCGCAAGTCCCGTGAGAGTGACCTCACTCTAAAGAGGCTGCAGATGCAGATGGACAACCTCGAGTCCCGTGTCGCCCTGGAGTGCAAGGAAGGTACCTTCCGGGATGTGGGGCTCTCGTTCCAAGTTCACCACCAGTCAGCCATTGAGCATTTATTAAACACCTGCTGTGTACCAGTACCATATTAAGTGCTGAGGATACAACAAAAGGCAAAATATGGTCACTGCCTTCAAGGCTCTTGTGGTCTAATGGGGAAGACAAAGCTGGAAGGAAGGAATGCGAGCTTCTTGAAGATGAGAATGTTTTTTTGTTGTTGTTTTGTCTTTGTTTCTTTGGCACCCAGTCCAATATTCACGTAGCATGTGTTTAATAAATCTGTGGTGAATTTAATTGACCCTAATCTAACCCAATCTTCCCATTTTACAAATGAAGAAACTGAGGCCTGGACAGATTAAGTTACTCATCCAAAGGGACAAGCTAGATAGTGGCCAGATCCCGAGACTTCTGCATAAATGTCCTGATTCCTAGACCAGTGATCTTTCCACTATTTACTCAGGTCAACAGCTGGGGGCAACAAGATGAAAGACAGACATTCAGTAGCAGCATAGAAATGGTGCTGATATACGTATGTATATGTGTATGTATGTGTGTATATATATATATATATATATATATATGTATATACATATATGGACTTACACACACACACACACACACACTACTCAGTGAGTGCTTGCCCTTCCCTTTGGCAGCTGGGTACTGAATGATTCTACCTAGGACCATTGCTCTGGGACCACACTGGTGAGAGATTTGGCCTTGTTGCATCGTCTATCATCTATATATCTATCTATCAATCCATCTATCCATCTATCCATCCATCTATCTATCTATCTATCTATCTATCTATCTATCTATCTATCTATCTATCATTTATCTATCTACCTATCTATCTTCTTTTTAGACTGGACTTGTGCTTTTGCTGTTACAAGGAACTCCCAGTGAAGAATCTCCTTGTGCCAATGCAGATCTGTACCTACACTGCAGTATATAATTTTAGAGAATTGCCTGAGGCAACAAGATTTTTTTTTTTTGAGACTGAGTTCCCTTTCTCACCCAGGCTGGAGGTACTACAGCCGCTCATGAATTCAGCCCCAGTGCTTAACAGCACAGAAGCTCTGGCCTGTACCAATCACCCTGCCTTAGGCAGCCTTGTGAATCCTTCTCTCCCAGGGCCATATCCTATCAGTGGCAGCCTTAGTTCAGGCACCAGATTGGCTTTAGCCAGACTGTAGTTCAACACTCCCAAGTCAAGCTGTCCACTAGTCTCAGAATGACCTAAGGATAGTGTACCTCTGAGTCTGGTGGGAGATGCGATACTAAGGTCACTCAGTCTGTAAGTGTCAGGGGCAGCTTGTTGGAATGGAGAAAAAACCAGCCTCAGAGTCCAAAAGACTGAGGATCAAGTCTTGCCTCTCACACATATGTGGATGTGTGATTCTTCAGATGTCACTGAAACTTCAGTGCCCTAGCCAACTCTCTAAGATTGTAAATTGCAGTGTTAGAAGGAGTTTCCTCATTTCATTTTTCTTTCTTTTTTCTGTGTGTATGTATAATAGATGAGTACATACATTACACATATAATATGTATATATGATATGTAATTATATATACATATATATTAAACATAAATGTACAAAAGAGCTTGATGAAATTATATATAAGCAATCCAAGAAAATGTAGGAGTCAGACTCTTGTAAACCCTAGGGAATCATTTTCATGAGTGACCCTGAGACCAAGAATTTATGCTGGTTCTTTGCTGTAGATTCTTCTATGGAATAAACTGGGTTCCGTACCTGGGGGGTTTAGACCTCACCAATTCCCTATTGGGAAGTGCCTACTTTTTGATGGGGAAACGGATTCCTTCCTTCCCCTCTCTGCATCCTTCAGCTGTCAACACAGCATCCGCCTTGTGGGACTGTTAATTACTGCCTTTTATTATATTTACGCTGCTTAATTTTTTTCTCCGCAATGTACTCTTCCCTCTAATTAGGTGTAGTGATTAGAATCTCTTTCATGTGTCGCTGGCACAGTGCTTTGAATGCTGAAGGCGCTGGGTGACTTAAAGGAAAGCTGCAGTCTGATAAAAAGAAAGCTTCTCCCACCCCCACCCCTTTTCCTTCTCCCCACCAGCTGAGTGACCCAACTGGGAGGGGGTGGCAAAGCTGGGGCGCCAAGCAAGTGAAGATTCCCTTTGAGAAATTTCAGAGGGAAGGAGAAATTAGCAGGCAGACAGGGAGTCACATTCCTCAGAGTTTGTCAATAGAGGTGACCTGGCACGGAACTCAGTTCCTTCTGGGACCAAGGGGAAGCTGGTGTGTGTATGTGTGCATGTACTTGTGTGTGTAGCAGGTAGTAAGGCTAAGATAATATATACACATACACACACACACACATATATATATATATACATACATACACATGCACTTACACATACACATATACATATATAAAAGTGTGTATATATGGGTTATGGATAGATGGGTTGCACCCGAGTCCTGCTTTAATGACTCATCACAGAATAAAGGTAATTCTGGGTTCTCAAAATCTTTAGATATTTGATATATGTGTCTCTGCTCACATATGCTTCAATGTTCCAAATGGTGATTTTTGTCAGTTAGCCGTGACTCCATCAATGTAGGTTAAAACTACTCCGTACTGAGCATGTGTGTGTGTGTGTGTGTGTGTGCGTGTGCATGTGTGTGTGCGTGTGTGTGTGTGTGTGTGTGTGTGTGTGTGTGTGTGTGTGTGTAAGAAAAAAGTTGTCATGGCCCTGCAGCCAGTCTCCAAACTTAGCTAAACCGGGCCTTAGACAAACAAGATACAGTCTTTCACCAGATCCTTACTCAGAACCTTTCCAGGTTGATAAAGTCTGCTAAAACTTGTTTATGCCTTTTGTGAGGTAGCCTTTGAGAACCCAGTTACTTCCATTCCATGCTAAGAACCAAAAGTCAGATGAAAATGGAGAATATATGTGTGGACATATAGATAGAGAGCTAGCTATTCATACACACATATATTCATGTTATATGCATGTGTATGTGTATGTTAGACACACTTGTCTCAATAGAGAGTCTCTGCTACTTCATTGGCATAAAAATATCATCTAAGGGATTCTGATTAAAGACTGATTATAGAAGGAGAGAAGAATCCCAGCAGGACAGCCAAACTGCTATGCTGGGACCCACATCATATGAAAAGACATGGGGGGGTCCCCCCAGCATCTCTGGTGGAGCCTCTAGAGCCTTCCTCATGGGGAAGAGAGGCAACAATTGCATAGTATGGAAAAGTATAGAAGAACGTGCAATCTCAACTATTAGAGAGAATGTCCATGTCATAGAAGACACCGGACTTAGAGTTGGAAGAAATGTTGGGGCCATGCAGTTCATCCCCTCATTTTATACTTGAGAAAACTGAGGCTTGCCCTAGTTTGTGTCAAGGCAAGATTTGATCTTGAGCTTCCAACATCTGAGTCCAGCACTCAATGCTCTATATCAGTATAGACAGGCCAAATATATAGGAAGCAAGATCTAGTGAATGGAGGGTCAGCCTGGGAGGTCACTAAATCCTTAGTTCAAGCTCTGCCTCTGACACAAGGCCATGTGACTCTGGATAAGTCCCTTAACTTTTCAGTATAATTCTCCCCCCCACACACACACACATATATACAACACCCCAGGCAACTTGATAAGACTATAAACTGCAAGGTAATTGCTGATTTGCATTGGAAGAGGGATTTTCCTCATCAGTAGTCCTCTGTGTGTATATGTATATACACGTACACACATGTGTATGTATGCATGTACATAATCTCCAGCCTAGCCCTGGGTGTGAGGATCAACTAAGACTACATATGCAAAGCCCTTTGCAAACCAGTGTAGAGAAGCGGCTGTCCTGCAATGTTGTCTTAATTGCAGGTAGCTCTGACATCAAGTAACTTAGCCCAGGTCTCATAACTAGGCTATGTCAGAGGCAGAATTTGAACTCAGACCAGGGCTCTAACCATTGTGCAATACTGGATCTCCTAGAACACAGAGACCAGACCTGTGATTTCATCGGTCTAGGGAACTGCCAGAAGAAGAAACTGGCTCCCTATGCAGGTCCTCACATGCTCTAAAATCTATAGCCTCAGAAAGTTGTCAAGGGGTACTGAGAAGTAAGTGAGCTGTCCACAGTCACACAGTCAGGGGGGTCACTGGGACCCAGGTCATCCTGGCTCCAAAGCCAGCTTTCCAGCCCTGATACTGCATGACCTCTCCCATTTTTCCTTTACTACATAAGATACCGTATGTAAAATCTATACATGTGGGTCAATTCCTCTAAAACAGTTGCGTCGAACTCAAATAGAAATGGAAGACCACTAAACCATACACAAGGATCCCTGTGGGCACATATTGACTTAGAAAACCACGTATTAATATTATCTGGGTTCTGTTGTATTTTTGTTTATTTGTTGTACTCATTTACTTTGGTTCTGCTGCATTCAGGAGTGTTTCAGCTGCTTTGTGTGCAATGCATCGGTTCTAAAAGGTAGAGCTATAGACACTTAAGGATGGGATTCATTCACTCACTGCTCCTCTGTCTCATCACAACCATCCCCTTTTCCTTGACAGGCAACCAGAGAAAAGTGCCCTACCTGGAGTCAGGAGGGGTCTGAGTTCCCAGCCAGAGTCTGACCCCTCTCCATGCACCCATAATCTCATCCCCTCCCGTCTTCTCTGTCAGATTGCTCCCACTCTGGCTTCTTCCCTGATGCCTACACACACCTACATCCCCTCTGTCCTTAATAAACCCTCATTTGATCTTGCTGCCCCTGTTACATATTGACCTATCTCTCTCCCCACCACTACACAACATTCAGCATTCAGTTTAGTCATTTTTTCAGTCATGACTGATCCTTTGTGACCCAAACTGGGGTTTTCTTGGCAAAGTTACTAGAGTGCTTTGCCATTTCCTTCTCTGACTCATTTTACAAATGAGGAAACTGAGGCAAACAGGGTTAAGTGACTTGCTCAGGGTCATACAGCTAGTAAGTGGCTGAGATAGGATTTGAACTCAGGAAGATGAGTCTTCCTGATCACAGGAGGCCCAGCACTCCATCCACTCTGCTACCTAGCTGCCTTCTACCACTGCACACTCCAGCTAAAGACCTTGAGAAAGACATCTACACTGCTCTTACCTTCTCACTTCCTCTCCTTCTGCAGTCTGTCCAGTTCAACTGAAACTTCTCTCTCCAAAGTCACCAGTGATGCCTTATTTGCCAGATCTGCACACCTTTTCTCACTCTTAGTCCTTGCATTCTCTGCAGCCTTTGACAATGTAGACTATCCTCTTCCCCTGGATACTACCACCCCTCTAGGTTTTTCTGACATTCCTCTCTCCTGGTTTTTCTACCTATCTGACCACCTTTCAGTCTATTTTTCTTGGTCTTCATCCAGGTCATACCCACTAATTGTGGGTGTCCCCTAAGGCTTTGCCATGGGCCCTTTTTCTCTTTTCCTTATGTCTACTATCTCATTTAATGATCTCATCAACTCCCAAGAGGCTCAACTATGATCTCTAAGCAGATGATTCCTCTCTCTCCCTCTCCATCTCTCTCCCCCTTTCTCTCTCTCCCTCTCCCCCCTCTCTCTCCACATATACATGCATATATAATATATGTGTATATCCATCTATAGATATATAGGTATAGACAGATATCCAGCCCTAATCTCCCACATAACCAGCTGCCACCTAGGCATTTTGAAATGGATGTCCCATAAGCATCTTAAATTCAGCTTGTCTAAAACAAAACTCATTATCTTACCCCACAAAACCCTTCCTTCTTCTGAACTACCTTATTACTGTGAAGAGCACTGACATCCCTCCCAGTCACCCACCTCATGACATTGGCATCATCATCAACACCTGCCTCAAATTCGTCTCACATATCCAATCTCAGTTTCCTCATCTATAAAAGAGAGATCATAATATTTGTATTACTTATCTCAGAGAGTTGTTATGGGACATGTACTTTATAAACCTTAAAGTACTATATAAATGTGACTTGTTAATGTTTTCAGTTTGGCAACTTTGCTTATGCAGCCTCTGGAATTGTCTTGTGCC
This sequence comes from Gymnobelideus leadbeateri, assembly GCA_011680675.1. Taxonomy (NCBI): domain Eukaryota; kingdom Metazoa; phylum Chordata; class Mammalia; order Diprotodontia; family Petauridae; genus Gymnobelideus; species Gymnobelideus leadbeateri. The sequence continues at coordinate 103,668 of WOXC01011423.1, forward strand.
ATGAAGAAGACTTTTCTGAAATCCTTCATGATACCCCTCATTGTAGTCACTCAGGCAGTCAATCAATAAACATTTCTTAAGCATCTTCTCTGTGCCAGGCACTATGTTAATCTTTTCTGCCTCAGTTTTTTTAACTGTAAAATGTTAGTAATAATAGCATTATTATTATTAGAATAATAATTGTTATTAGAATAAAACAAGATTATATTTGTAAAGCTACATATCTGGTAACATTTGCAAAAGATAGTCCTTGTTCTCAGGGAGCATACAGTCTAATAAGGGTGGCAGTGTGCCAAAAAAAAATAAAATTATATGCAAACGTGATAGAGATATACCGGATAAATTGGAGATAATCATTAGCTACTCTAGACCATTCATCTACTATATCCATTTTAGGGTCTAGGCTTAAACCCGGGGTTCTTAACCTGGAGTCCACGATTTTTAAAATATTTTGATACCTATATTTCATTGTAATTGGTTTCCTTTGAAAACCCATATATTTATACTATTATGTGCATTTAAAATGATAATTCTGGGAAGGAGTCCATTGGTTTCACCAGACTGCCCAAGGGATATATAGGTATTAATACTATAATACACCAAAAAAAGGTTAAGAACCCCAGCTTTAAGAGCTATGAGTTTGAACTCATCTCACAGTACTTCCAAAGGGTTGGGAATCACACCATAGTCATAGGAGTTCTACCTCTAAGTAATTCCCTCCACCCCCAGCAGTCTCCTTGTGGTTTTCCCTTATCCCAGCTTTTGCTGAGCTACAAACAGACATCCACGAGCTGACGAGCGACCTGGATGGAGCTGGAATTCCCTTCTTGGACTATCGGACGTACACCATGCGAGTGTTATTTCCTGGCATAGAAGATCACCCTGTTCTCCGAGACCTTGAGGTGAGCAACAGTATGCCTGTACTTCCCTGGCCACTGATTCATTGAATGTTTCTCCTGGAATGGGTTTTCAAGACCCCTCCTTATTATAGATGAAGAGAAGAGAGTCTAGGGGGAAGTGAAAGATTGAGAGCCATAAGTCCAAGCCTCTCATTTTGCAGATGAAGAAACAGAGGCCCAGAGAAGTTGCCCAAGCTCACATAGGTAGTAAGGGACAGGATTGGATTTTGAACCTGGGGTCTCTGATTCCAGTATCAGCATTCTTTCCACTGTATCATATTCAGAAGAAAAAGTACTAACCTCTAAGGTCCTAGGGCCTAAGTTTGAATCCAAATTCTGCTATTTACTACCTATGTGACCTTGAACAAGTCATTTAAACTCAATGGTGCTATTTTCTCATTTGTAAAAATGAGAGAGCAGGAAAAGACAAGGGGAGTGGTTTCAGATAAACTTGGCAAGACCTATATGAAATGATGCAAAGTCAGGTGAGAAGAACCAGGAGATGGTCGTGCACAGTAACAGAAATGTTGTAATGATGTGATGTTGCCATACAATAGTAATGTTGTAATGATGATCAACTGTAAAAGGCTTTGCTACTTTGATTACTACAACAATCCAAAACAATTCCAAAAGACTCATGATGAAATAAATGCTATGCACCTCCAAAGAAAGACCTGATGAACTTGGATGCAAAATGAATTTTCTCATTTTATTTTTTGTGCTTTTTTAAAAATGTGGCTAGTATGGAAATATATTTTGCATGATCTTATACGTGTAATTGACGTCCTATGGGAGGTTGGGAGAGAATTTGGAGCTCAAAATTAAAAAGAAAAGAAGGTAAAAATAAATAAATTTAAAAATATTTTTAAAAATAAAATGAAAGGAAAAAACTGAAGGGTTGCAGTAGATGATCTCTATGGTCATCCCTTCCAATTCTAAATCTGTATTAAATAACAGAAACAGTAATAGTACTAACAGCATTTATATAGCACTTGAAGATTTGCAAAGCACTTCACAAATTTTATCTCATCTTAGTTTAACAACAAACCTGTAAGATAAATGTTATTATTACCACCATTTTCCAGATAAGAACACTGAAGCAGACTTCAGTGACTTTCCTGCAGTCACATAGCTAGTAAGTGTTTGAAGCTGGATTTGAACCTAGGTAACTTGGAGGATGGTGGTGCCCTCCCCAATTCTAGGTCCATCAGTCTGTGCCACCTACCTGTCTGTTTAACCTAAAGTCCCACATTTAGTATAAATGCCACAAGACAGCTTGGCCAAATGACAGGCTTGAGCCCAAGAAGCCCAGACCCAGATGTGTAGACCCTAAATAAGGAGCAGAGGGATGTGGAAAGAATTGCATGCTTGTTATTTGCTTAAGCTAGGAAAGGGAAGAAAACTAGAGGATGCAAGTATATCACTGTTTGTGAATGGAGAAGCAGTTTTAAAATTTAGATGAGATGCTCTGGGTTTGAATCCCAGAGCTGACACCTATTAGTTATACGACTCTGGGAAAATCACTTCCCTTCTCTGTGCCTAAGACTCCTTATCTATAAACTGGGTATTTTTGAATTACCTCCATCTCAGAGCCATTGTGAGGAAATTCCTTCACTTGCGTAAAAGCACACTATCAATGGAAATTGTTATTGCTACAAGTAAAGACAATATTTTATATAGCTCTGTATCCCAGATACTACCCAGCCCGCGCTAGGTGCTCTCTCTACATTAAATGAATGAGGGAGTGGATGAATTGAATTAGAGATAGAAATGGAAAATAGACATGCACCAACAAACACAAGCTGTTATGTGTTTCAGTGGTCAGAAGGCACACCTGTCTGGAATTGGTATTGTATGCGTGTAGACAAGGAAATAGAACCTGGGGTGCCAGGGGTATGGCTAAGAGGTGCCTGGGACACATATGTTTACCACTTCTCAGTATATGTACATTTCCCCCCTTTTCTGTCTTCTCCTCTTCTTTCCTCACACTGCCTGTCACATAGTAGGTGCTATATACTTATTTCCTTCCACTTCCCTTCTCTCCTTCCCCTTCATTTCACAGCTCGCTTTTCCCCCTTTTCCCTTTTTCACACTCTCCTTTTGATGGTTCATATCTGTCAGTGAACATGAGTTCCAAAAGTAGAAGGTCTGTTCATTTTTGTCTCTGTTACCTTCATGCCCAGCACAGTCCCTTGTACATAGTAGGCACTTAATAAGTGTTTCTTAAATAGAATTGCTTGACCCCATTCGTGGCCCAAAGAAGCTGTTGCTGATTTAAAATGAAATCTTGGTGTAGTCTAGAGAAAGGCCTAGCAGAGTGAAGAGAAGACTTGATTTAGAGTCCAAAAGCCTGCCTTCAAGAGAATCCATACTCTATGTGTCATCTCCATGGCTGTCCATTCCCTAACCTGTAAAAGGGGGTTAACAATTTCACAACTCATAGAACAATTGTAAGTAGTCACTAAAGACCTCATCTCAAGGATGACCTTCCCATGGAGATCCTAGACCTTGAACTTCACCATGGAGACTATTCTTATACTGCAACTGTCTCCAAAAGGAAGGGGCCACCTATGAGTATACCCAAGCCATAGATAAAACTGTTAGAACAAAGTCAAGCTCTGATTCCCAGAAAGTTGTCCTGGAGACAGCAAGTTGAAAACAAACCCCAAATGACCAGCCTTTCAGTTTTCCCCTTCAACTGGTTGTGAGTCCACTTAATGATACATTCTTCTATCCCTTATACAAGGAAGATGCTACACATATTTGCAGGTGTTTGGATCATACTTACTATCATCCTTATAAACTCTCTTGATGCATTGGGATTCTTAGGAGATTCTGAAAGATTATGATGGATATACAGGGAATTCTGATGCTTGAATTGTGGTAATGGTTTGGTCAACCTATAGCAAGTCTTTCAGCCATTCATTTGACAGATATGCACTCTGCATATGTCATAATTGTAAAATGCTAGCTACACACACACACACACACACACACACACACACACACACCCTACCTACCCACCCTGCCTACCCAGACTGTATACCCTAGTCCTTGTCTTATAAATTGTATCACTGTCATTTCCCCATGTGGCCTGTGTCTTCCCTGTCTGGGCATCTTCAATTGACTATCTAACATCTTGAATTCAACATGCCCAATGGTGAATTCATTGTCTTTCCCCAAAATCTCTCCCCTCTTCCTAACTTCCCTGTTACCATTGACAGCTTCTCTCCTCTCCCACTCAATCAGATTCTCAACCCAGGTGTCATCCTTGACTCCTCAGTCTCACCCCCATATCCAATCTGTGGCCAAATCTTGAGATTCCTATCTTTGAAATATATCTCCTATATACCCCTTTCTCTCCTCCCATGCTGCCTGGTACAAACCCTCCTCACCTCACACCTAATTGTAATAGCTCTATGGTTGATCCCTTGCCACAAATTTCTCCCCCCTCCAGTCTATTCTCTACTCAGCTGTCAAATTGATCCTCCTAAAGCAAAGTTCTGACCGTGTCAAGTCCCCTATTCAATAAACTTCAGTGGCTCTCTGCTACCTCTGGGATCAAATATAAGCCATCTGTTTGGCATTCAAAGCCCTTCATAATCTATTCGCACCCCTCCCTACTTCCTTTCTTCTTATAACTTATTCACCCCCACATATTCTTTAATCCAATGACACTGGCCTCCTAAATGTTCCTTGAATAAAACACATTATCTCCTGATTGTGGATATTTTCCCAATGGTTTTCCCCCAAACCCAAAATTCTCTCTCTTCATTCCTGCCTCTGGCTTCCCTGATTCCCTTTAAGTCTCAGATAAAATACCACCTATTGCAAGAAGTCTTTCCCACACCCCCTTAATGTTAGTCCTTCTCTCTATTGATTATTAACATATATATATATATATATATCTTCTATGTACATAGTTGTCTGCATGTTGCTTACCCCCATTAGACTGTGAACTCCTTGAAAGCAATGATTATTTTTTGCCATTCTTTGCCCCAAGCACAGGGTCTGACACATACTGAGCACTTAATAAATGGTTACTGACTGTCTTAATCAGGATTTTTATTTTCATTTGTTTGTGCGTTTATTGATTTACTTTGCTCTCTGAACCTTTCCCTGAAAGAGAGACTTTCTATCAGGTCATTTGTCCACAAAGGAGTTAAAATAGAATCTACCTCAATTCAGCTCCTCTTTCCCTTAGTAAGGAACCTACAAGATGGCTAATTGTCAAGAAAAGATTTTGTCTGGAGAAGGTTATGTGGCCTTCTAGTTTCCAATAAACTTGCTAATTAATTGCTTGCAGACATGAACAGAAATAAACTTTTGCTGCTGCACATTAGCCTGAGGTGATGTGAGATTCAGCATTCTAGGGAGGGAGCTTTGAATCACACTTTCCTTGTTTTTTTTTTTTTCCACATACCTCCTAAGTTCCACCCTATTGACTTTCTGGGAACAGAAATATTCCAAAAGGGCAGCAGAGTGGTCTGAAGCTCAACCTTTTCTCATTCATGACAAACTCATGAACTCACTAGTTGTATGCCTTGGGCTTAGGTGGAATATGTAGGGGAATAGGGTGGAAGATCCCCATTTGTGTGCTGTCTTTCCTTCCTTTCTTTCCCCCATACCTATTTATCCACTCGTCTGTTCATCTTCATGCCCAGTCTTATCTGGCCTCCCAGAATCTCACAATAGTGAGAGGCATATTCGGACTGGAAGCTGGAAGAGAGCTCTGAGAGGTTGACTAGTCTAAATCATCTCTGAACACAAATTCTCTCTACAACATCCTTTGACAAGTTAGAGTTGGGGTTCTTCACCAGGGGTTATGGAGCCATCTGGCATTCTGCTGAAGCCTATGGATCCCTTCTCTCAACCATGTTTTTAAATGTTTAAAATAAAATACACAGGATAACAAAGGAAATCAGTTATATTGAAATATAATTCTCAATATATATATACACATATGTTTATATATATATATGTGTGTGTATGTGTGTGTGTGTGTGTGTGTGTGTGTGTGTGTGTGTGTGTGTGTGTAAATCTAAGTATCCTGGGTTAAGAGCCCTGAGTTAGAAGGATGGGCAGAATCCAATAAAATGAAAATTCATAGAAATAAGTGTAAAGTCTTAACACTTGAGTTTATAACAAAAATAAAACCCATTTATCTTTGCTTCTCCAGTGACCATAAACCCACTCTTGCCCTGGAGTGGAACTGTGCTGATTGGTGAATAAGTGAGTCAAATTCATTTAGCCCATGATTTCTAACTCCACTCTTCCTGACCATTCTACCCATTTTATCTAGTTGTAAATTGCAGGCATCTCCAACTCCCCCAATGTGCTTTTGCTGGCTCCTACCACTTTCTACCTTTTACTCTAGAAACAGTAATAAAAGTAGTTCTACCATTAGTTCTGAAAAGGATACAACAGTCTTCTATCTTTTGGCTTTATTCACCATTCCTGTGAGTCCCCAGCTCCTTACTCTCATCCATGATTACCTCTCCCTTTTCTGTGTTGTCTCCCCTTTATTAGAAAATAACTGCTTAAAGTCAGGAACTGCCTCACTTTGTGTTGGTTTCTACAGTGACTGATATATTGTAGGCACTTGATAAATTTGTTTTCATGCATTCACTTTTGAACAGCTTAGATTGTTGAGATTTTTTTTCATATATTGGGTCCAAATATGCTTCTCCCTATTGTTCCTAGCTTTGATCTCCAGGGGCAAGCAGAATGTCTGATCTCTTTTCAGTGTGACAGCCCTTCAAATATTTGTTCTTCACATCCGTTTTGAATCTTCTCTTCCTTTGGCTGAATATCCCTTGTTCTTTCGAATGCTCCTTATATGATATGGTCTTAAGTGCCCTCTCCATCCTTTTCTCTCTCCTCCTGTTTTTCAGTATACCTACCAAAATGTGGTGCCCAGAACTAAATAATACTGTAGATGTGGTCTGATAAGGACAAAATGCAGCAGAGTTATAACCTTCCTTTTTCTAGATGCTATTCTTCTATTAATTCAACCTAACATCACATTACCTTTTTATTCAGTTGCCATGTTACATTATTCAATTCAAACGGCATTATTAAGCCCTTATTTTGTTCAAGACATCTTTCACCCTCCCCCCCCCCCAAAAAAAACAAGAGATTTTTCTTTTTTTGTTTTTGTTTTTACACCAATCATTTTCTTGCTTTGTCTTCTCTTTCCTATATTTGTACAGTTTATTTTTTGAACCTAAATGGAGGACTTGACATTTATCCCTAATTAAACATTATCTTATTAATCTTTACCCATTACTCCAACCTGATAAGATCTTTTGGGCTCCAGATTCTGTTATCCAGCATATCAGTTTCAGTTTTATGTCATTCTTAGATTTAATAAGCATTTCAGACTATGCCTTCATGCAATTGTCTGGGGAAAAAATGTCTAACAGAGCAGAGCCAAGGATATATGTCTGGTGGACAAAACTGGAAACCTCCCTCTAGGTCAACATTGATTCATTAATTGGTTCAAATCATTCAACCATAATCATGCCAGGGATGTGGTACCTACAATTTGATCTGATCTTTTTCTTCTATCACTTTAGATATGAGGATCCCAAATGAGCAAGGATATTCCTTCTTCTTTTGAAAACCAGCCTTTTTTTTTAGGTGAACCCTTCCATAGAAGAGTATAGGCTTTAGGACCTTAGAGAAAATACTTCATTTTGCATATAAAGAAACTGAGGCATGGAAACTTAGGTGACTTGCCCACAGTGGCAGAGATAGTAAATAGCAAAGTCAGGATTCAAACTCAGGTTTTTCTGAATCCTATGTCCAATAAGTTTGATGTGGGAGGAACTATTCTAGAAGAAGGGAGTCAGGACTCAATCTGAGCCTGTTCCAAGGTTCTACAGATAGTTACTGCTTTGGGAAATTTTCTGTGAGATTTTTAGGATAGATAGATTATCTATCCTAAAAAACAAGATAACAAGAGAGACAGGTAAATAGGTGGTTAGGTTCAAGCCTGAGACTTGCAGATACATCAGTGTCACTGTGTTTCCCATGCTCTTGTTTTCCCTTTCCTCTCCTGGCTACCTAAAGTTAATAGCATCAGCTCCTATGGTAGAAGGGGGAACCAATAAGGATCAGCAGAAGGTAAACAGATGATAGACCTGGACTCCTTTCCTGGAACTCTGGTAGACACCTTGAGGCTGGCTTCTAGAGTCTGGGGCTACAGAAGTAGGAACTGGCAAGACCAGGATGGAGGTAAAGGGTTGGGGAGGGAAGGCTATAGACAAGAACCAAAGGTATTTATTGGTGGAGTTTTGGAAAACAGGGAGCTCCAGCACTATTTGTAAGTGTCCAATTTGGCTCTGATCTCTTCCATTGCCCCCTTCCAGAGGACTTGCTTTACTTTCAGCTTTTAAAGAGCCAAAGGAAATGAAAGCTGAACAGGTACAGAGAAGAGGGCATGGAGAGGGTCACTGTCCTGGCTGCTCTTAGGCTTCCAGACTGTGGGAGTTAGAGGGCATGATCAGAGGCTTTGCTGTAAAGCTTCCTCTTTCCCAAGAAAATTACAAGTATACTCATCAAACACCATGGCTTCTTAATCCTAGACAACATCACTGTGACCCAATGGATGGCAAGCTAGACCAGGTATGGAGACACCTGAGGCCATAGTCATATGATCATATGTTAAGAGCTTATAGGGACCTGGGGCACTCTCTAGTACAACCCCTCATTTATAGATGAAGAAACAGAGACCCAGGAAATTTAAATAATTTGCCCAAGACCACACAGATAGTGAGTGTCTAAAGTGGGTCTGAATCCATATCTTCCTTACTCCAGGTCCAGTGCTCACTCCCCTACCAAGATGCCTCTCATCTCAATGCCACTGAAGCCATCTTCATTGACCTTGGGTAAATGTGGTCTTCTCTCCTCCTTTCAGTGTTGATCGGTGTTTAATCTGGAAGGTTTCATTGGTCTAAAGTAGAAAGGTACCTTAGATACCACCCAGTCCAACCCTCGTTTAAAGATGAGAGAACTGGGATCTAGGAAAGTTAATAACTTGCCCAGAATAATTTAGGTATTGTCAGAGGGAGGATTTGAACCCAAGTATCAGATTTGAGTCTAGTATAGAATGTTATAACTGGAAGGAAGCTTAGAGAGCATCACATCTGATGCCCTCTTTTTTGTTATTAAATATTTAATGTTTTTCCAATTATATGTAAAATGTTTTACACTCTTTTTTAATTTTGAGTTCCAAATTTTTTCTGTCCTTCCCTCCACTCCTCCCCAATTGAGAAGACAAGCAATTTGAAATAGATTATACAAGTGCAATCATGCAAAACATGTTTTCATATTAATCATGTTGTGAAAGAAAACAGACCAAAAAAACAAGAAAAAGAAAGTTTTAAAAAGTGTGCTTTGATCTGCATTCAGACTCCATCAGTTCTTTCTCTGGGTAGCTGGCATTTCTCATTATGAATTCTTTGAAATTGTCTTGAATCGTATTGCTGAGAATAATTAAATCATTCACAGTTGATCCTTGTTCGTTATTGCTGTTACTGTGTACAGTGGTCTCCTGGTTCTGCTCATTTCATTTTCTATCAGTTCATGTAAGTCTTTCCAGGTTTTTCTGAAAGCATCCTGCTCATCCATCATTTCTTATAGAACAATAGTATTCCATCAGTCATATGTCACAACTTATTCAGCCATTCTCCAATTGATGGGCACTCCCTTAATTTCTAGTTCTTTGCCACTACAAAAAGAGCTGATATAAATCTAAATAGGCCTATAGTTTCCTTTCTCTGTTTTTGCTCTTCCTGGTTTAGGTATCAGCACCATATTTGTCACATAAAAGGAATTTGATAGGACTCCTTTCCCTATTTGTCCAAATAGTTTATATGGTATTAGAATAGTTGTTCTTTAAATGTTTGGTAAAATTCATTTGTGAATCCATCTGTTCCTGATGATTTTTTGGGTAATTGGTGTTTTGTTCAATTTCTTTTTCCAAGGCAGGATTAAGTGTTCTGCTCTGATCCCCTAATTTTACAGATGAAGTAACTGAAGCACAGAGAAGTTATATGCCTTACCTAATGTCACACAACTATTTCAAGGCAGAGCCAGGACCAGAACTTCTCGTCTTGACACCCAGTATGGTGTTCTGCTGCAGCCAGCCGAGTGCAGTGATTGTCAAATTGAAGATGCTTATCCAGCCATCCATGTGCCCCTAGGGGACCAAAGCTTGCCCAGAAAAAGCTATGGCAATCTATTATATACTGGGAGCCTTCTTGGAATGATTCTGGCATGAGTGGTGATGGCGAATCACATGGCATTTTAATTCAACACTCATGTGTATCATCTGGGGCATCTAAGTGGAACAGTTGATAGAGTGCTGAACCTGGGGTCAAGAAGACCTGAGTTCAAATCCAGCCTTAGATACTTACTGTGTGACCCTGGGCAGATCATTTGCCCCCTTTATGCCTCAGTTTCCTCCACTGTAGAATGGGGATAATCATAGCACCTGCCTCCCAGAGTTGTTGTGAGGCTCAAATGTGATAATATCTATAAAGCACTTAGTACAGTGCCAGACACATAGTAATCACTATATAAACATCATTACTATTTTTTCTATACTAGTTGCCAGGGATCTGAATACTAAAAACAAACAGCTTCTTCCCTAATGAAGCTTACCTTCTGTGGGAAAGATAAAACATGTATAAAGATAAATATAGGCTAGGTGGCACAGTGAAGAGAGTGCTGGGCCTGGAGTCGGGAAGACCTGAATTAAAAATCTGGTCTCAGACATTTATTAGCTATGTGACCCTGGGCAAGTCACCTAACCCTCTTTGTCTCAGTTTCCTCATCTGTAACATTAGTTAGAGAAGGAAATGGCAAATTACTCCAGTATCTTTGCCAAAAAAACTCCAAATGGGGCCATGAAGAGTCAGACAGGATGGAAATGACTAAGCAACAATAAAAATATACAAAATAGCACAAAGTAATTCGTTTGTCAAAGAGGACTAAGAGCTGGAATACCCAGGTGGTGGCAGTGGCATCTTTCCAGAAATCCCACGTCTACATGCCACCACAGCCTACCATTTTCATGTCTGGTACTCTGATTGGGCATGGCAGTGGTGACCGTGATAGGTGGATGATGTGTCTCACAGGTGTATGACCCATCCTTCTCTTTTCTCTCTCTAGGTACCAGGCTACCGGCAAGAGCGTGTAGAGAAGGGCCTGAAGCTTTTTGCCCAGCTCATCAACAACAAAGTGTTTCTGCTGTCCTTCATCCGAACCCTGGAGTCCCAGCGGAGCTTCTCTATGCGGGACCGGGGCAACGTGGCCTCCCTCATCATGACGGTCCTGCAGAGCAAGCTGGAGTATGCCACTGATGTGCTGAAGCAGCTGTTGGCCGATCTCATCGACAAGAACCTGGAGAGCAAAAACCACCCCAAACTACTACTCAGAAGGTGAAGGCTTTGGGGAGGGAAATAGCCAGAGTGGGGCTGAGGGGATGGTCACTACCCCAACCTAGACTTCTGTCTCAAATTCTCCTTTTTGTAGAACCTTGACATTTTAGATCCTCAGAGGACCTTCTGTGGTCACCATCAATGACTTAGAGTAGAAAGGAATCTTAGAGACAGTTGCTATTTATTCGTTTCAGCCACTCTAACTCTTTGTGACCCCATTTGGGATTGTTTTGGGGGAAAGATGCTGGAGTGGTTGTCATTTCCTTCTCCAGTTCGTTTTACAGATGAAGAAATCAATGCAAAGAAGGTTAAGTGACTTGCCCAGGGTCACACAGCTAGTAAGTATCTGAGGACAGATTGGATCTCAGATCCTACTGATTCCAGGCCTCATGTTCTAGCCACTGCACCCTCTAGCTGCCCCCACTTAAAGTTTATCTAGTACAATTATTTCATCTTACAAATTAGGGAACTGAAGCCCAAAGCAAAATTAACCCAAGATCAAACAGCAAGTAAGTTGTAGGGTCAGGACTTAAGCTCAGCTCCTCCAACTCCTAATCTAATGTTCTTTTCAGTCAAGAATCTACAGTATTTTTAAACATTCGTGAGAAGGAGATGCCCCATGAACCTTTGGTCACCCACCCCTTTTTCATATCCAAGAAATTCTGGTTTACACTGGATTTAAACCCTTTCCATTACAACTAGTTCAATACAGTCCTGAAAGCAAGCTTCTTGAGGTCAGGAACTGTGTCCTTTTCCATCTTTTTTTTTTAATTCATCATATAACACAGATTCTTATATAGAGTGGGTACATTATTAAATTTTTGTTAAATTGAATTAGCCTGCACTTTACCATCTAGCTGGAAACTGAACACATGAGTAAAAATGAAATTTGGTGATGTAATAGGCAAAAACAGGTGCTCATTTCCTACGGTTCCTACCACATTTGAAATGATCATAATTTGATCACTGATTTACCTTTGCCATGACACCAGGCACCCCTGAAGATAGTGTTAATGTTTTTCCTTCAGCCTCCTTCTCTCCAGCTCAAATCATCTGTACTCCTTTCATTTCTACCCTTCCTTAATTCCTATTTCAAATCAGCCAACAAGAAAGTGTTAATCTCGTATTTTATAATAACAGTCGTTAATGTTTGTATTGTAAGACTTCAAAGTTGGCACAGACCTTTGCAATATGGTATCTCATTTGATTCCCCACAAACAAACCTGTGAGGTAGATGCTATTGTTACCCTCATTTCACAAAGGAAGACACTGAGTCCCAGAGAGGTTAAGTGATTTGCTCCAGATGCCACTTAGCCAATGTCTGAGGAAGGATTCAAACTCAAGTCTTCCTGACTCTACATCCATCACTCTGGCTACCAGGACACCTAGTTGCCTCTGACTTACATCTGTCAGTCTATTTAATGAATGCCCTTGATCTCTGCCCCTCTGTTAATATCTCCAGGCTTTCTTCTTGCTTTAGCAAGCAGGTTGGGATCTCAGAAAAGATTCACTTGAAGATCTTGCTGCACTGGGCAAAACCTTGCTTAGCCTCAGGAAGCAGGCATGAATCGGGACAATCACACTAATTTGGGAGCAGAAACAGAGGAGAGAGTTTGCACAAGAGACTGTTTTGATTTCTGTTTTACTTTCGCCAAATGGCCACCCACTGCCATAATTCTAGGGTTGCCGCTGCCTAGCCAAGCTCCCACTGTCAGTTTTCCCATGGCTTCTCCCTCCGCATCTGTGTCTCTCTCACTTTCACTGACAGCTCGTTTCCTCCAACGCCTTCTCTGCTTCCGACTTTGCTGACGCTTGTTTTCCTTCTTTTTCCTGGCCCTGTCTCCAATCCCACTTTTTCCAATTCTTCCCTGCTATTTTCTCCATCTCTGCTCCCAAATGTCCTCCGTTGATTCTGGTATCTTGGCATTTTCTCTTGGCCAATGCCCGTGGTCATATATGGACTTGGCCACCTCTGCCTGGTGCTTCCCATGAGCATAGTTGAGGTCGGAGTCCTGTCCACACCAAATGGAATCAATGATAGTAGACACCTCTTGGAGTCAGAGGACCCTTGTTCAAACCCTGGTTTAGCAACTTTTCATCTGAGTAACCTTGGCCAAGTCTCTTCACTTTTTGAGGCCTCGGTTTCTCTCTATAAAACAAGAAGGCTAATTGCCTTCTAAGACTCCTTCCAGATCTACATCTATGGGTCTATGATCTTATGAGGATGAAACCAATGTTGTGTCTTTTGCCTTTGGGAATCAGCACAAAAAACATCAATGAGTTGAACCTGAAGCATGAGAGATTTGGATTAGGCTTAGAAGAGCATTTTCTGATCATGAAAACAGTCCAACCCTTAAATGGTTTTCTTTCTTTTTTTTTTTTAAGCAATTGGGGTTAAGTAACTTGCTCAAGGTTACACGGCTAGTCATTATTTACATGTGGGTGCTCATTTTCTGAGGCCGGATTTGATCCCGGGTCATCCCAACTCTGAGACCGATGCTCTTACTCACTGTGCCACCTAGCTGCCCCAATGGTTTTCTTAAGAGAGGTTCTGGTATAGCCATCTATGGAAGTCCCTCAACATTTTTTCTCTGCCCAGGGATGGTTCAGGTTTGGCATTGCCTTGGTGTGAAAGGGTAGACTGAATGATCTTTCTGTATCATTACAAGCCCTGGGAGTCTTTGAAGTGAAGCCATAATTTGGCTTTTAGGACAAGTGTGGTTGGTCCAGCCATACTGCTGTCTTTACCCCCATGCCAACCAAAGGCTGGACTGTTACTTCGTACTGTCCTTTATTCTGTCAAAAGGATATAGGACTAGTAATGATCTGTTGCATAAGCCACCCCTTCCCGGTTTTCATTCTTTTTCCCCCGAAAAAAGAAAACCCATGCTATCCCTCACAATGCACCACTCTGCAACATGGCACTGCCCCAGTCCTGTGGAAAGAAGTTGGACACATGGAGATGGAACTTGTACAGATATCAGAGTCACAGGGTTTTCATTAAGGCTGTATAACAGAGGTTTCAAACATGCAACCATTGGGCCACCTGCAGAGTTGCAGCCCAAATATAATTGAAAAATATTTAACAAATAAAAGAAAAATACAATAAGACATAGGTAATATTATATATATTTTTTAATTAAACAAATGCTTTATCAACTTCTGGTTTACAGCAGTCATTTCCACCAGATTTTGAGTTACATTTTTTCCCCATTTTTCCCCTACCCACCACCCCAGAATAGCAGTCCCACAGGTTATCCCCTCATCCAATCTGCTCTCTCCCAAATCTTCTCCCATACCCCCTTCGAATTTACCATTAGGGCAAGGTGAATCTTTGTGCTCCAATACCTGCACATCTTATCTCTCAATTACATGCAAAATAGTATTAACAATAGTATTTATATATATATTTGAAACATTTAATTTTAAAACTTCGAATTTCAGATCCATTCCCTTCCTCCCTTGTCACCCACTCCTTTTGGGAAGATAAGCAATTCAGTATGTGTTGTACATATATAGCTATGCAAAACATTACCATAGTAGATATATGGTAAAAGACTGTTTATATTTCCCTTCCACCCATCCCACCCCCCACCTGGTCAATTCCCTACTTTGATCCTGTCCCTCTTCGAAAGTAGGTACTTCCAACCTCCCCTCCCCCCAGAATGTCCTCTCCTTCATCATCCCTCCTCTCATCCCCCTTCCCCCTCCTCTCCTGCAGGGTGAGACATCCCATTTAGTATGTATGCCATTCTGTTCATGAGCCAAATTCAATGAGAATATGGTTTTGTCTTTTTGCCTTCCTGTTCTTCCCCTCCCCTGCAACCACTTCCCCTTGCCTCTTCTACATGAGATAGTTTACCCTACCCTGTCTCTCCCCATCTCCTCTTGCCACATTCTTCTCTCGCCTCTTAACTTCACCCCTTAAGTATCATCCCTTTGCACCAAATTTGACCTGTGCCCTCTATCCATGTATACCTGTAAACATATAAACACACATTTACATATGTATTCATATGCCCATATATCCTTCTTCAATTATTTTCATACTGAGAAAGGTTTCATCAGTCACAGTTACTGTTTTTCCATGTAGGAATGTAAATAGTCCAACTTTGATAAGTTCCTTTTGATTTCTTTTCCCTGATTACCTTCTCAAGCATCTCTTACTTCTTGTGTCTGAATATCAAATTTTCTATTCAACTCTGTTTTTTTCCTCAAGAATGCTTGAAAGTCCTCTATTCCACTGAATGACCACATTTTTCCCTGAAACAAAATACTCAGTTTTGCTGGGTAGGTGATTCTTGGTTTTAATCTGAGCTCTTTTGCCCTCTGGAATATCAAGTTCCATGACCTTTGATCCCTCAGTGTAGAAGCTGCCAGGTTCTGTGCTATTCTGATTGTGTTTCCACAATATTGAAATTGTTTCTTCCTGGCTGCTTGGAGTATTTTCTCCTTGATCTGGGGATTCTGGAACCTGGCTATAATATTCCTAGGAGTTTTCTTTTTGGTATCTTTTTCAGGAGGTGATTGGTGGATTCTTTCAACCTCTATTTTGCCCTCTGGATCTAAAACATCAGGGCAGTTTTCCTTGAGAATTTCTTGAAGGGTGATTTCTAGGTTCTTTCTTTGATCATGGCTTTCAGGTAGTCCAATAATTTTTAAATTGTCTCTCCTGGATCTATTTTCCAGGTCAGTGGTTTTTCCATGAGATATTTCACATTGCCTTCTAATCTTTCATTTGTTTGGATCTGCTTAACAGCATCTTGATTTCTCATAAAGTCATTAGCTTCCATTTGCTCCAGTCTAACTCTGAAGGAATGAATCTCCTCAGTGAGCTTTTGAGATTCTTTTTCCATCTGGCAAATTTGTCTTTTTAAGGCATTCTTCTCCTCATTGCCCTTTTGAGCCTCCTTTGCCATTTGAGTTAGTCTATTTTTAAGGTGTTATTTTCCTCAGTCAGGCTGTTGACTCTCATTTCATACTTTTCCTGCATCCTTCTCATTTCTCTTCCCAATTTTTCCTCCACTTCTCTTATTTGGTTTTTGAAATCCTTCTTAAGGTCCTCTATGGCCTGTAACCCACTCATATTTTCATTTGAGGCTTTTGGTGCAGGATTTCGGACCTCACAGTTCTCCTCCTGTTCCATGCTTTGATCCTCTTTGTCCCCAAAATAGGAGTCTAATGTTGAATGTTTCTGTTTACTTTGTTTCCTTTGCCTAGGCATGTTGCCACTTAATTACTTGACTTTTGGGCTTGTTGCCACAGTAGGACTCTGCCACCAGACAGGGGAGCTTCCGTCCCAAACGTTGGGGTCTTCACAACTTCTGGAGGTATTAGTTGTGTGGCCTCTGTGAAGCCTCCACATGCTCTGGAAAGCTGGATACCCACCCCAAGACCTCCACCCCAGACTGCAATCCAGATCCAGGAAGGTTAAAGCAAGAGCAATTACCCCCCAAGCCTGATTGCTGGATCTCCCTACAGTTTGAAGGCCAGGGGCTGAAGGTGCCACTGAAGCTGCAAAATGGTGTTTGTGCTGTGTCTCCTCAGCCACTTCTCTCCCCCAGGGGAAGAAGCCTGACATGTTCCCAAATACTGGTCCCAAAGTCCATAGGGCACTAACCTCTCACTTTGTCCTAGGCATATCTTGTTGATAATTCTGGAATCGCCACAGCTGCTGGTGTTCTGGGGTCCCTCCAGCCAGCTGCTTGCCTGGCCACTCTGGGGCTAAAACCACTACTCAGGCAGGCCTGGGTTGGCTCCCAGGGCACTGAGCTGTTGGTTCCCAGCATGCTGCATTGGCAGTTCCCTGCAGGGCTGCTGGGCTGTCCTCAGCAGGAGGTTAGCTTCTCTGTGTCATTCTGTGGGTGCTGGAGCTCCAGAGGTTGTTCAGAGTCCACCTTTTACACGGTTTGGAAGTGGTGTGGGCTGGAGTGCCTTGGAAGTGCTGTTTCTACTCTGCCATCTTGGCTCTGCCCCCCGATAATATTATATTTTAAAGTTAAGTCAGTATGCAGTCATCAGGAACTCTTATTTATGGATTAATAGATTTCACTTCTATTTGAGTTTGATACCCTTGGCAATGACCTCAGAGTCACAAGGACCTGGATACCAATGCTACCTATTTAATTGTGTGTGACCCTGGGCAAGTCACTTGACTTCTTTGTCCCTCAGTTTCATCCTTTGCAAAATGGGGAGGGGAATATTAGACTTTGTGCCCTATGAGATTCTGTCCAGCTCTAAATCTCTGACCCCATGTAAGTCATAAACTGATGGGTTTCTTTCTCTGTGGTTCTAGTGATACTAACCAAATGCCTTTTCCTTTTGTCTTGCTCTGACTTTTTTCCCGGGGCTGGGACATAGGACGGAGTCAGTGGCCGAGAAGATGCTAACCAACTGGTTCACTTTCCTTCTCTACAAGTTCCTGAAGGTAAGGGGGACAGGAATCCAGAGTATTTCAGGAGAGATCCTAATGTTTCCTGCTTTTGTGCTTCTCTCTAATCACTGCCCCACGTCCTCCAGCCCATCCCTGTTTTCCCACCCCATGCCCACTCTGGCCCAGCTCTTACCAGGAAAGGCACAGACCTCCTCTTGACACAAAGGCATCTACCCCTAAACACCCCAAGAAGAGAGCCCTCAGAGGCTCATGGCAATGCTTCTTAAAGGGTGAGTCATAATGTTTCTGTGCCCTGAGTTTTACTAGGTGTGCTTTAAATTATATGAAACTCAGGTTTGCATTGCCAAGTACATGAGTGATCCCTCCGTGTGCTGATTCAGGGGAAAAAAGGGTTTATCACTTTTCTAAAGATAGAAGAGAGAAAGAGGGAGGCAGAGAGACACGGTCATTCTCTCCTAGCTGCTTTCATACTGGGAAAGAAGAAAGGTCATGACTGTGAATCCTAGGACCAGATCCCCATTTTCAGCTAAGAGCAGCACTTCCAATGTTCTCTTTCTCTTTTCCTCCTCTTCCTTCTCTTCCCTTCTCAACCCCCTCTACTACTTCTCTCCCACCTCAGTCCTAACATGGGACTGATAAGGCCACAAGCAGGTACAAAGAGTCAGTATGTTGGCAGCAGATCAGCTAATGATGTGGTGGGAGGATGCCAACCATTTGGCTGCCAACCACTGACTCAAGTTACACTACAAGGAAAGGCCTCGGGGATGAGGGACCCAGAAAAGGAGTAGAGAGGGGACAAGGAAAGAGGAGAGAGGAATATGGAAGAAAGAGAACATTAAGGACATGGATGGGGAAGGTGGGGGCAAGGACAGTAATGAAGGTACAAGTCAGAACAGGTGAGGACTGAAAGGAGAGGGGATTATAAGAGGAGAGAAATCGAGGTACGAGCAGGAGAAAGAGAGAGAATTCCAGTAGCAACATCTGTTTGACTGAAGGGGGGGAATCAGGCACAGCCAGCAGATACAAGATTCTGGATTATGTATTCATTGCCTGAGGTGTGTGCAGCGCCCCCAGTCATCACAACAGTACTCTCTTCCATAGGAATGTGCTGGGGAACCCCTCTTCTCCTTGTTCTGTGCCATCAAGCAGCAGATGGAGAAGGGTCCCATCGATGCCATCACTGGGGAAGCCCGATACTCTTTGAGTGAGGACAAGCTTATCAGACAGCAGATTGACTACAAGACCCTGGTAAGCATCTGCAGGAAACTTTCCCAAGCCCACACTACCTGATGATTGTCTCCATTTGGTAACGCCAGACAGAGTATGGGTTAGGTCAAGTAGGGTTAGAGTCAACGGATCATACACTTAGAGCTGGAAGTGGCCAATTTACGAATGGAGAAACTGAGGCCCGATGACTTATAATGACTTTCCAAGGCTATGTAAGTATTAAAGTACAGAACTAGAATTTAAACCCAGATCCCAGGGACAAATTGTAGATGAAGAAGTCAAGGAGGTAACTAAGAAAAAAGCCCATAATGTCCCAGACCCACCAACTCTTTATTTTGTGTGTGTGTGTGTGTGTTTTTCCCACTGACTCTTTAAAGAGGAGGCTCATAGTATCATAGCTCTGGAGGTGACTTCTAAGGTCTTGAGGTAGAAGGGAGCTCAGTGGTTATGAAATTCAACTTCCTTAATTTACAGATGAGGAACTGAGGTCAAGGGATATACGTGATTTGACCAGGGTGACACAGCTAGCAAGTATTTGAGTTCAGATTTGAATTCAGGTCTTCCTAACTGCAAATGCAGTCATCTCTAGTCCATAAGAGATCAGTTGGGAGTGGGCACAGTATAAGAGTGAGGAAGGGTGTCACGCAAGGAAAATCACTGAGACAAGAACTTGTGATTTTCAGTCTTATGTTTCTTCTAGACACAAAAGTGACCAGAATGACAAACATGTGAAGTGCTTTCTCTGTCTGTCTGTCTGTCTGTCTGTCTGTCTCCTTTTGAAGTCAATATTCCAGTCATACACAGCTAGGGTATTTCTGCAGAAAGATGATGACTATAGTTTATCTCCTGTTCCTACCTACTCATAGACCAGGTCATCATCATTTCTGTGTATAGGGAGAAGAAGAAGGAAGAACTAAAAAAGGAGAATGAGACTAAATTAAAAAGAGAGGGGGAGAAATAATCCTTGGAGAGAGAGGGGGGGGTGAGGGGGGGAGAGAGAGGACAGAGAGGAAAGGAAACGAGGAAAAGAAGAAGGCAGAAGTTCAGCCTAACAGACACTCTCCCACCCCACCCCACCCCCCTTTAAGGTTCATTCCAATGCTCTGATTCTCAGCAATCCTGCCAACCAGTCCCCAAAGTGTAAGCTCACAGTCCCCAAGGTGGGCTGAGGAGACAGTAACAGCTAGCCCTAAACAAAGCCCCTCTCTTCTCGATGGGAATGATTTGATGCTAATCAGCTTTTCCCACCCCCATCTTCAGAGAGCCCCATGAATCCCGATAGGCATCTTAACAGATTTACAGGGATTGGCTTGGCTGATGAGGATTCAAAGCAGCAGCATGTGAATAAGGCCACTGCTTCCTCACAGTCACTGTCTGCTAGAGAAGAGACTTTAGAAGCTCCTATTTAAAAAGGGGTGGGGGAAACCTTCCAAGAATAGAGACCTGAATAGATTTCTTAATGAGACAGAACTACTGTTCAAGTGTGTCTCCTGTCTGTTCTCTCTCTCTCTCTCTCTCTCTCTCTCTCTCTCTCTCTCTCCCTCTCCCTCTCTCTCTCTCCCCCCCTCTATCTCTCTCTGTCTCTCTCTGTCTCTCCCTCTCTCCTCTCTGTCTCTCCCCCCTCTCTCCTCCTCCCCCCTCTCTTTCTCTCTCTCCCTCCCTCCCCCCCTCTCCTCTCTCTCTCTCTCCTCCCTCTCTCTCTCCTCTCTGTCTCTCCCCCCTCTCTCCCCCCTCCCCCCTCTCTCTGTCTCTCTCTTTTTCTCTCTCTCTCTCTCTCTCTCTCCCCCACCCCCACATAAGATCAATGTTAAATCCAGTGAAATGACTTATATTAATGTTTTGTCCCTAAATGGTGATACATTTTATTTCTGGAGAAAGACCCTTGTTAGACTATCAAGTCCAATGTCAGACTCTGTTACATACAAAGGACATAAAAAATCTGAGTATGTCAGGGGAGTCCAATGAAGAAAGTCATAGGAGCAGATATTTGGACCTGGAAGGAACCTACAAGTCATACAGTTCAGCCCCAAAATTTCTACAGACAAGGAAACAGATCCCAGAGACTCACCCAAATTAAATAACAGTGGCAAAAGCCACTGGGCTCTCTGACTCCAAATTCAGCCTTCTTTCAACTGAACCATGAAGAAAGGTGACATTAATTGAAATGGAGAGGTCTAGAAGGGCAATTTAAATCAGTGGGAAGATATTACAGTGTATTGAGTGGGGGGTGCATCTCCATCTCCAGCTAAAAGAGAGAAAATGTCTTAGATGGCGTAAGAAAGAATTTAGAAAAACCTCTCAGAATGAAGGTTTTAGTTCCAAGGAAGATAGCCAGAAAATCTGGAAGTCGCTGGTTTAGTCAGGTAGCCTAAGATGGTTTGAAGACAGACTTGCCCAAGACATGAGACAGGACTATGCAAGAAGGAGAACACAAGTCATACACTTCTATCAGCATCATTACTTATAAGCCGCACATCTTAAATATTTGCTGGTCGAATGGACAGATCTTCAGTGGAAGCAGAGACAGATTAGAAGGAATCCTTCCAGTCCCACAATTTCAAGGTGTTTATAAATTAGGGATCTCCTCTAGTCCCTTATGAACTGTTTCTAGAGATATGCCTCTCCACTGGGCACTATAGCAGGCTATTATTGACCTCAGCGCAGTCAAGAGCACTGTCTTTCTGGCTGAGCAATGGATTGCTTAACATCCCTCTGGGACACTACACCTTCAGGAATCCCCATTGTGCTATCCAGATCCAAGGCACAGTTTTGATGTGGTTCTATGTAGGACAGAAGAGAGGCCAGACTCCCATTTCTAGGCTTCCATCCTCTGCTTTCAGTCAAGATCTCAGTGAGAGTTCATAATCCTGCTGAAGTCGACAAAATGTTTTCCTCACTACATTCACTAATCCAGATCTTGTGACTTTGAAAGCAGGCATGCCCAGGGGCATACAGAAATCAGGTTTCAGTAGGCATAGGATCATAGACTCAGAGCTGGAATGGCCCTTAGTAGAGCCTAACTAATTCAACTTCCCTCATTTTGCAAATGAGGAAACCAATGAGGAAACCAAGGTTATTCATGTAGCAATAAACAGAGCCCAGATCCTCTTCCAAGGCCAGTCTTGCACCCCAGTGCTTCAAGTTTGAGAAAAGAACTTGGAAATTTGGGAGGGGAGCAGGCATCGTGGAGAAGGCATCTTTTCAGGGTTCAAGCAACCCTCTGCCAAGCAAGCCAAGTCATACAGAATGAAAACATGGTCCCGAGCTCTTTCCCTCATCATTTTCAGGACAAGGATTTAGTTTTATAGTTTTTAAGAGGTTTCTGTGTATGTATGTATGTGTGTGTTTTCCTCTTTCTTAATGTAATAAGCATGTTACCATATGAGCTCAGTGCAACAGTCTGGTTACTAATGAAAGGCAGACATCAAGGAATGGAGGTCTTAATTGCCACCATATGAAGGACTGTTAATATTGTCTGGCTCTAAAACCCAGATGCAACACTTGGGACATAGCTATTGGGGCTAGTGAAAGTTCAGAGAAACTAAGGAAAAGGGAGGAAAGCTCAGGTAACAGAGACCCAATGAGGCCAGGCCCAAAGGAGCAGCCTCCTGGGCCCTCTCTGGCATTCACCATGGCCCAGCCTGCTCTCAGAGAGCATTGGCTCTAAGTATCTTAACCTCAGTCATCTCTGGCACAAATAGGCTGCCAACAGCATAATGATTTCTGAGTTTATGAGAAGTAAGAGGGCAAACCCTAGGCAAGGGATTAGAGCACCCTGGTAACTAAAGAGAAAACAACGTGAAGATTCAGTCATTAGGGGTCTTTTCATGTGACCCCTAATGGTTCCAAAGAGAGAAGTTGAGTCAGATAATGACCTGTATCCATACACAAAACTAGTCATGGATAGATCTAGGAATAGAGCTCAGATAGCCTGATCCTGCATTTTTAAAGGGCATCTTTTATTTTTAAAGAGCATTCTAAGTACTTTATAGATTGTTCACATGCTGATCAGACAAAAAAGAGAGTGGGGGGAAGGAAGCCAAAAAGTCCTTAACAAAAGCTAAAGCTTGAAAAATCTTTTGAACATAGAGTGAAATTTCCTAATTTGTGTGAGGTCCTTCTTATATGTTGTTATTGTCACCAGCAAATCAAAGAGTGGCTTAGCTAAGGGTGGTGAACCATGAATGTTTGCATTCCCAAGTGTGTGTTTGTGTATATGTGCTTTCTCTCCATATTCCACAAACTTGGATTTCAATCTTAAATGGAAAAATCAGGATTTTAATGAGGTTTGTCCTGGCAGGAAATTGGGCAGCCAGCTCAGTAAGTGAAATTTTCAAAAGAAAAGGAGAGACAGATAAATTGAGAGGGGGTTGGGGACAGATGGGTAGAAAAAGAAACAAAGAGACTTATGGATAGAGGAAGGGAAGGAAGGAAGGAAGGAAGGAAGGAAGGAAGGAAGGAAGGAAGGAAGGAAGGAAGGAAGGAAAGGAAGGAGGAAGGAAGGAAGAAAGAAAGAAACAAAGAAAGAAACAAAGAAAGTTAAAGAAAGAGAAAGAAAGAAGGAAGGAAGGAAAGAGGAGAGAAAAAAAGGAAGACTCTCCTGAGAAGTCATATATTCCTATTGTACCAAAAAAGGAAAGGGTGGTGAGCTCAACAAGGAGAAGGGGAGGGGGACAAAAAAAATCAAGGTGAAGTATCTCCTTAGACTTTCTTAGGAAAGTGTAAGAAGAAAAACCAGGTCCTTGTGTGAAGATGGGAGGAGAACCACAGAAGGAGACAAGGGTAGGTTCCATCCTCTCCCTCCTGTCTGAGAAGCCCTCTTCCATACACCCTCTATGCCTCTTCTTACCCCAGGTCTTAAGCTGCGTCAATCCAGACAATGTTAACAGCCCCGAAATCCCAGTGAAGATCCTCAACTGTGACACCATTACCCAGGTTAAAGAGAAGATCCTGGATGCCATCTTCAAGAATGTGCCCTGTTCCCACAGGCCCAAAGCTGCTGATATGGATCTAGGTGAGTGAGCAATGGGTCTGCCCCTCAGGGCAGGGTCCAGGAGAGAAAAGATTATAAAAAAACATGTCTTCTTCCTGCTGTCTTCCACAAAAGTATTCTCTCAGAGTTCTGACGAACACCTCTTAGGGAGGCTGTAGATAGAAGTCCTGACTTGGTTAGAAGGTTGATCAAATGGTCATTTCCAACATCCATGAATCTATGCATGGTAGGAAGAGAAATGCTGATATCCAAATTATAGGAGCTTAGAGCTGAATGATCCTTAGAGATCCTCTGGTCTAGACTAATCCCCTCATTTTACAGGGTTGTGATGGAAGCAAGACTAGAAACACCCTAAGTGAATGTTATTACTCCAGACCAGGGACTCTTAACCTTCTCTGTATCATGGACCCCTTTGGAAGGCTTGTGAAGCCTATGGAACCCTTCTCAGAATAATGGTTTTAAATAATAAGATAAAATGTATAGGAAGGAAGGAAGGAAGGAAGGAAGGAAGGAAGGAAGGAAGGAAGGAAGGAAGGAAGGAAGGAAGGAAGGAAGGAAGGAAACCAGTTATATTAAAACCAATCACCAAAATACTTGTTTAAAAAAAAATTCCCAGACCCTCTATAATCTATCCATGAACTCAGTCTATGGACCACATGTCAGAACCTCTGCTGTAAGGAGTCGTGGACCAAGAGGACTATCCCCATGTCCTGACCTGCTTTCCCCAGAAGTAACAGAGCTGGTGAGTGGTGGCAGCGGGCAAGAGGAAAACAGCAGATGTTGTGTGGCTTCCTGGCCCGATACAAGTCTTAACTATCCTCATAATTTATTGAGTATCCTTACTCATCAGTAGGATTGAAAAAGACAGAGTGATGGAAAGCAGGAAGGGAGTCTAGGTAGCCTAACAAAGTAAATAATGTGCTAGAGATAGAATTATGAAAACTGAGCTCAAATTCTCACTCTGGCATCCTTTGGCCACAAGCAAATCACTTGACCTCTGTAAACATCAGTTTCCCACTCTGTAAAATGGGGGTGAGTCTTGAAGTAACTACCTCATGGTTTTGTTAAAAGGCTCCAGTGAAACAATGTATGGAAAGTGTTATGTAAACTTTAAAGCCCTGTGTAAATGCCAGTTATCATCAGATTGATGTTTTCCAAATGATGGCCCTAGGCCAATCTGTAGAGCTCCCTATCATCCCTGTCCATGCTCCTGCCCTATCTCCTTCCCTTTAGTTTTCTCTCTACCAACTCTGCTGAATACCTGAAGCATCTGGGTCAATGAGAATGGACAAGAGAAAAAATGAGGGATGGCAACTTTCAGGGGAGCGACACTCGGATTTCACTTGAACCGTGTCTATGAATAGATTGCATAGCCTACATAAATTTAGCTATACTGTGTGCAAATAATATAAAGATGTGGTCTGCCTGAGTGTTTCATGCAGCAGGACAGAGTGTCCCTGAAGGAAATACCAGTCCAGTTCCTGGTATAGGTGAACATCAGCCTTCATACATAAGTATGGGTGGAAGCTATCAGGGAGGAGGGATTAGAGGTTAATGCTGGGCAAAGAAATATAGAAACAGCAAATAAGACAGATCCCCAAGGGACATCCCTCTCACCTGATTCAAGTATGCTTCAACTCAGCTATCCAATTCAAATGAGTAATTATGCTCTGGAAGTAAAAAGACCAGGATTCAAGTCCTGCCTTCGGTGTTTTGTTTTGTTTTTTTTGGAGTGTGGAAGGCTGGGCAATTGGGGTTACCTGACTTTCCCAAGATCACAAAGTTACTAACTGTGTTAAGTATCTGAGGGCAGATTTGAACTCAGGTCTTCCTGACTCTGGGGCCTTGCCTTCAGTGTTAACTAGCTAGACAACTCATTTCAAATCTCTGAGTCAATTTCTTCATCTGCAAAATGGGAATAAACAACTGCTTTTCTCTGCCTACTTTGTGGAGGTGTTATGGGACAGCAAACCAGATGATATATATTAGATTTTGCTTTTTGCTTTTTTGGAGGGGGGAAAGTAGGGCAATTGGGGTTAAGTGACTTGCCCAAGGTCACAAGGCTAGTTTTGTTTTAAGTGTCTGAGGCCAGATTTGAACTCAGGTCCTCCTGACTCCAGGGCCAGTGTTCTATTCACTGCACCCCCAGCTGCTCCCACCAGATGATAAATATGAACATGTTTTTTGGAAGCCACAGAGCTCTATACAGATGAAACAAATCATTACTATTATTTTCTAAGAACATGTACTCCTATGTTTTTACAGTGGAAGGGAGTCTTTGAGATTGTGAGAGGCATTACTCATTAGGCACCTGGTAATGTGGCAAACAGAGTGCTGGACTGGGGGGC
The DNA here is from genome assembly GCA_011680675.1 of Gymnobelideus leadbeateri. Classification (NCBI taxonomy): domain Eukaryota; kingdom Metazoa; phylum Chordata; class Mammalia; order Diprotodontia; family Petauridae; genus Gymnobelideus; species Gymnobelideus leadbeateri. Next base: position 129,977 of record WOXC01011423.1, read on the forward strand.
GGGACGGGCCAGGTCTTCAGGAAGACTTAACTTCAAACCTGGCCTTAGACACTTTTGGTCAAGCCACTTAACCTCTGCCTCAGTTTCCTCAATCATAAACCAAGGATAATAATAACACCCCCTCCCAGAATTTTTGCAAGGATTAAATGAAATAGTATCTATAAAAACACTTAGCACAGTTCCTGGCATATAGTAGGTACTTAATAAATATTTGTTGGGGGTAGCTAGGTGGTGAAGTGAATAGAGCACTGTCCCTGGAGTCAGGAGGACCTGAGTTCAAATCTGACCTCAGACACTTAACAGTTATTGGCCGTGTGACCTTGGGCAAGTCACTTAACCCCAATTGCTCTCAAAAAAGCAAAAAAAAAATTAATAAATACTTGTTTATTTCCTCTCTCATTTACCAATGAAGAAATTGAGGCTTAGAGTGGTAAAGAGACTTTGACTTATCCAAGGTCAAATAGCCATTTATTGGCAGCATTAGAACCTGGGTCATCAGGCTTTCAACCCCATTGTTCTTTTCACCGTATTACACTGCCCCTGAAATTCAAGGAAGGTGTTTGGGCTTCCTTTCTAATAACCCATTCTTAATCCCTAAGGTTCAAAGGATCAAATGAGATAATATTTTAAGGAGCTTACTTACCACAGATCCTGGACTTAGCTACTATAGAAAGCTTATCCCTTCCTGTGTTTCCCTCTTTTTGAATCTGATCTATGATTTCATTGATGTATGGAATTCCCAGGTAAAGAAACTCTCTCTACCCATGTATATATGGTACATATCTCTACAACTTTTAATCTTAGAGAGCTGCTTGGGACTCTTGAAAAGTAAAATGACTTGCCCTGGGTCACAATCTGATATGTGTTATAATAAAAATAACTAGCCTTTACATAGTGCTTTAATTTTGCAAAATGTTTTAAATATCTTATCTCATTTGATCTTCACAACGACCCCATGAGGGTAGGTGCTATTATTATCCCTGAATTTTAAAGGCAACAGAACAAGTGCATGTGAGAGACCAGTGGAGGCTGGAAGATGGAATGAAGGCAGTGGCTACACTGTCAATGGCAATTTCAGGGTAATGTCAATCCCTCTCCCATCATGCTCTCCTTGGGGTGAACTGATATGTTCACAGATGTCTTTGTTGGCCAAAGCTCTTGTGGCTCTAAGACCCATATAGAGTGTGCACCCAAAATGAAGACATATGTGAGGAAGCCATGATCAGATCCAGCCTAGAGCTGCCCATCTGAATTATGCTGGCTAAGCTGGCCCCAATCTCCCTCCTCCCCTTCATGAGTTCCCTAGGGAAGGCCACTGGAGGCAGGCTTAAGTACAGACAAGCAGCCACACAAAAATCAAGGTCCTTAAGTCCTCTTCCTTTTCTTCTCCTACCTGTGGAAACAAAAAAGGGTCCTGTTCTCTTTGCTCATCTGCAAAGGATAGATGGTGGTGTCCCTAGATCAAAGGATAATATCATTTAAGGAAGAGAAATCTATATAATTTAGGTTTATTTTGAAATGTTTGTTTTTTTCAATTAACAAGGATTGATTTTCTCTCCTTCCCATCTCATAGAAAAAAGAAAAGCTAAGCCCTTGTAACAAATATGCATAGTCAAGTAAACAACTCCCCCATTTTTGTTGTCGATATCTGACTCTCTTTGACCCCATTTGGGGTTTTCTTGGCAGAGATACTGTAGTGATTGGCCATTTCCTTCTCCAGCTCCTTTTACAAATGAGATAACTGAGGCAAACAGGGTTAAGTGACTTGCCCAGGGTCACATAGCTAATAAGTGTCTGAAGCCAGATTTGAACTCATGTCTTCCTGACTCCAGGTCCGGATGCTTTTTCCAATGTGCCACCTAGCTTCCCACATTGGCAGTGTTAAAAAATGTATGTTTCATTCTTTGTTCCTCACTTCTTTAAGAGGAAGTGACTTCTTTCATTTCAAATGAAGAAACCAAGACCCAGACAGATAAGTGATTTGCCTAGGCTCAAACCAGTAGCATTTTTTTGCTCCATCAAGGTTTGGTATAACTATGTTAGAGTGGTCATTGATGCAATTCATAGCCCTGGTCCCCACAGGAAGTATTACTCTACTGTTAAATGATACAAGCAACACATAAATTCATTAACAGAAGCATTTAATTAAGATACAAAACAACATAAATATCAAGGATTATAAATAATGCTGCCAGTCCTGTCTACTTAGCTCTGCTTTTTAAACCTCCTTCTTCCTGATAGCACCATGGTAAGGTAACCCATATGTTATGGGAACCGTTCCAGAGAATTTCTCCTAATAAGCAAAACTCTCTCTCCCAAGCATTTTGAGAAATGAAATCCTTACATCAAGGTCATTCCACTGTACAAAGATAGTTTGGGGCAAAGCTAGGACTAGAACCCAGGTCTCCTGTCTCCCTGTCTTCCATCCTTTCCATTATACATTTTCAGCATCAAACCAGAATGTTAAGGAATAGCAATGGGCTAGTCTGGGCTTCTTAGGAAGGAGATAAACTGGCAACTGTGGGGGAAAATCTTTGTATGGGGAAATCCCTGGGTTTTTCTTTGAAATACTTTCTTTTCCTTACTAGAAAAGGCCATGGTGGTAGAGGACAATGGAAACATCACGATATTTTGTAATCAGAGGACTGATTACAAAAATCCTACTTATCTTATTGATTACCTCTGACATTGGGTAAGCCTTCAGATCATAGATCATAGCTTTTTAATCTAGAATGAGACCTCAGAGACCATTCCCTCACTTTACAAATGAGGAAACTGAGGACCAGAAGGTTAAATGATTTGCTCAAGGTCACACAGTTAATTAAATCAGAGATGGGATTCAAACTCAGCTCTTCCTACCCTATCACTCTTTCCATTCCACCCAGAAACCTCACATCTAGGCCACTTAATTTCTCTGAGCCTCAGTATCCTCATAAGAAGTGTTGGAACCAGATGCTCTTTATGGTGCTTTCTAGTTTTAAAATCTGTGATATGATCCTATGACCTGTATTCAACCCCCAACTCTGCTACTCACTACCTTGGACAAGTCACTGCACTTTCTTCATGTGAAAAATAAGAGAGTCAAACTAGATTCTTTCCAAGATCTCTCCCAGCTCTGAATTCCCTGATCCTATGACAAAGGGTAACTAAGAAAGTGGTAAATATCACAGTTAATTAAATAGCTGCCTAATTTTGGACTCGTAAGGACACGAGATCTCCCAAGCTACATCAGTATGTGCTTAATGTACAATCCTTTCTGGGAATAGCACAGGGGCGATGTTTCCTGGACACTTTGGTCCCAACTAGTCACAAGAGAACAAAAATATACTTGGTCCTCTCAGGAGAGTTCATTTTGTGGTTAGTACAAATTGTTTCCCCCCAGTACAGTGGAGATTTTTTCCCTAGCTGGGATTTCTCCCAACCCCAACCAGAAAACAAGAAGGATGAGGAGGAAAAGAGAGAGGGCTGTTGATTTTATTTATTTATTTTGCTTTAGAAAGTTGTTCCTGATTAAAAAAGCCTAGGGGCACAACCTGACAAAGCAGATTGTTGATGAAAAGATGCAAGGAGTCCTCTCTTAAAACATCCGGAAGAAAGAAAGCAGCATCCTTAGAGAGAGTCACTGCTTCCTGATGCCACCAGTGGGTGGGCCAGCCAGGCTTGAGAGTCATGAGTGGAAGCCCTACTCTTGGTGTCCCATTGGTTTATTCGGGTTGGGAGCATCATTTGGGGGGAAAGAATCACTATGTCCTCCCCTCCCCCTCCCCAGATTACCTGATAACATTGATTTAATCACATGACCCAACTATCACCACAAGAAACTTCCCTTGCTTGTTTCAAAGGTAAAGGTTGAATGGCCCAGTCATGCATATTACTGGAAAAAAATCCATCCATAAGCCTGGAACATAGTAGGTGCTTAATAAATGTTTGATTGACCATACATAGTAGGTGTTTAATAGATGGTGAATAAATAAACTTGGAAATATCAGAGCCCAATAATATGTGTCACAGAGGAAGAGGGTTAAGGAAGGGAGGAGAAAAGGTTGTTGGAATTGGAATTGTATCCAAGTAGGCCTCATCCTTCTGAAACTTTAAAATTTAGTAGCGTAGAACTAAACTAAAACTTTTGGGACGCTCAAAATGCCATCCTAGGAAGGGATTTTAACCATGCTTTGGGATGTCCAAAAGTGGAATGGGCCACCTCCAAAGGGAATGAGTCTCCTCTTCCCTGAAGGACAGCAAGAGAAGACTGGCTGACAACTTGGCAGGAGCTACACTAGCTACATTCCTGAAGTCCCTTCTGATAATAAGATTCCTTAAGTGACTGGCCAACTCCCTCCCTACCTAACTATCAGCACATCTTGCTAAGAGTAATTTCCCAACTCTCTGTTGAGGAACAATTTAGAGCTGCTCCAACAAACCTGACCTTCTCCCTGTCAACCATGAAAAAAACAACCATAGTAATGGCTCCCATTTGTATTGCCTTGGTGGGTTTTCTCACAATAACCATTTGAAGCAGGCGGTGTAAGCATTATTAGCTTCAATATTCAGAAAAGGAAACTGAGGCTCAGAATTTAAATGGCTTGCCCTAGCTTGCACAGATGAGCCTCTTATCTGCAAGGGAAGAGGTGAAAGGAGCTGAGTAGGTGGGTGTGCTCTACTCTTGCCTCGAAAGCCAAAGACTGGGCTTGACTCTGACAGAGCTGTACCTCCCATTACACGGAACACCGGAGTCTTACCCCTCCTTCTACCATGCAAGCTCTCAAACTCTTCCCTTGGGATTCAGGCATCAGATGCTCAGGGCTCCTAGCCACCCACAGCAACAGCAGCTTGGGTGACACCCCAGTCCCTCAGATCATCTCATGGCCATGGCAGGTGCCCTGGGAAGGCCTGTGACTTCAGAGCCTCACCACCTGTCTTTTCAATGTGGGTGGGGCACCGTTGGGCACAGGATGAGCAGGCATGGATGGATCCTTAGCTATATAGCATTACATCATCTGACCCTCCCATCCAAACCTCTTCCAAACCCCCCTCTTACTGCGGAGATACGAATCTCCCAGATTCCCAACCTCAGGGTTACTCTCTCTCACCCCGCGTATTGCCAAATCTTAATGTTTCTACAACCACTACATCGCTCCCATACCTTAACATTTACACATTACGTACATCCTCATCCAACAGCTGCCCTATTTCTGGACCACTGTACCTCTCACCCGGATAATTGCATTAACCTTCTCATTGGTTTCACTCCCTTGAGCCTCTCCTCTTTCCAGTGGTGATCCTCCTAAGGCACAAATGATTTTTTTTTTCAAAGCCCAGGTCTGACCCTGTCACTCCCCTGCTCAATAATTCCATTGATTCCTTATTGATTTTAGGATAAAATGACTTCACCTTTAAGGGCAGCTAGGTGGCACAGTGAGTAGGGCCTGGAGTAAGGAAGACTCATCTTTTTGAGTTCAAATCTGGCCTCAGCCTTACTAGATGTAGGACCCTGGGCAAGTCATTTAACCCTGTTTCCCTTGGTTTCCTCAACTGTAAAGTGAGCTAGAGAAGGAAATGGCAAATCACTCTAGCATCTCTGCCAAGACAACTCCAAATGAGGTCATGAGGAATCAGACATGACAGAAACAATTGAACAATGGCAATGATTTCACCTTTATTTCACCCTTTTAAATTCCTATTTTTGTATAAGTTTTGCAATTATATGTGTATATAATTTGTAAATAAGTAAACATACACAGATTGGTGATGTGTGCAAAGTTCTTTTACTGACAAATGTGTGATTTTACATGTTTGGAGACCACTAGCCTGGGCAGCTTCCTTATGCCTGGGCATAGAGGTGATCTGAGGACCAGGTCCAAGCCTTCATATTCAGTTCTGGGGCTTTCGTAGACAGGGCTTCTCATATGTGACTCGCACCAAAAGAAGGCATTGTGTTAATCAGACCTCAGACACTTAATGCTTACTAGCCATGTGACCTTGGGCAAGTCACTTAACCCCAATTGCCCTGCCTGCCCCCCTCCAAAAAAGCAAAAAACAAACAAACAAAAAAGGCATTGTGTTACAATGGAAAGAACATGAGTTCTAGAGTAAGAAGACCTAGATTCAAATCCCTCCATAGACACTTACTAGCTATATGACCATCACCAAGTCATTTAACCTCCGTGACTCAGTCCCCTCATCTGTAAAAGGAAAGAATTGACTACAGCTTCTGAGATCCTTTTGAATTCTCGATCTCTGCTCCTATGACCATCCTTCCTGCAGAGGAATGCACCTAAGCCTTTCCTCGAGATAAATGCAGAAGGAATCTGAAATTCTTAGAGAAAGGGGGTGGCTTGGCCCAAACCACCAAGCCAGGCAGTGGAAAGGGCAGTGATCCCAACCCTACATCCCCTTCCCCTGCCCCATCGGCACAGTTACAGCCTTTTAAAAAATTCCTCAGCCTATTTTTTTTCTTGGCTGTATTTGTGGCAGTGACCTCCAGAGACTCCTCAAATTCAATGCAAATGCTTTATCAATAGCCCCGGGAACTTCCTTCTCTCTGTCTTGCCGCTGAAGTCGTGCTGAAAGAATATTTTTTTTTTAAATAAGTAATTCTTGTATGCAATAAAAAGATACACTATCTTCTGAGTGAAATATAAAGAGTTCACAGCAGCTCTCTCCCCAGTTTGCATTTACCACTGCTCCTGATGGGGAGAACAGATAAAGATAATGGGATTTTTTTTTTAATTTCACCTCTCTCTCTCCCTGGAAGGTGGAAGTGTAACAAATTGGATTGTGAGTGTGTCTGTCCTTTGTGCTTGGAGCCAGGAGCAGGGCGCCGGGAGGCTGGGCAGCCAGAAGCAGCAGAGGCCAAAGCTAGCAATTTTCATTTAGTGCCCTGCATATGAATGCCGGGGTCACCTTCCTCCCTTACCCACCACAGCCCGACACTTTCCCTTTTAACTCTTCCCTGACTTACCACTGGGAGGTCTGGGACCCTTGCCAGGGGACAGGAGGACGGTCGTTGGTTACTAATCTCTCTGTACAGAGTTTTGTCCCGAGTGAGGTCGCAGCAATTCTGGCAGCGGCTCAACATTTAAAGAATGCTTTATGTTGATTGCACATGTATAACCTATATCAGATTGCATTTCATCTCTGAGGGGGGAGGGGAAGGAAGGGTGGGACAGAATTTGGAACTCAAAACTTAAAAAAAGAATGTTAAAATTGTTTTTTACATATAATTGGGGGAACATGTTATTTAAAGAAAGAGTACTTTGTGTTGCCCAGTTTAAGAATTTTTTTGCAAGAAAAGAAAAAGATCCCAGTTTAGATGGTTTTCTATTTGGGGAAGGCAACATGGTGTATTGGATAGAAAGCCAGCCTCAGAATCAGGAAGACCTATATTCATCCAGCTTCTAAAACAAAATGGTTGTGTGACCCTGGGCAGGTCACTTAACCAGTGCCTAAGAAGCTAAATTGAGTAACAAATTCAGACCCCATTTGAAGAGGGAGTTTCTCCACCAGGAGTTATCTACCATTAGCATCATAAATATGTTTAAAAATAATAATAAAATAAAATTTGACCAATCACATCTCACCTCACTTCCACCTTAATGGATAAGTCAGTCAGGAGTCAGGATAAGTTAAGGCTCAAGTGCTGTCTCTGACCTATATTATATGATTTTGGGTGAGTCATTTCACTTCTTAAGAACTCTAAGCAATTCTCTTTGATTAGGTAACCTAGGAATTGCCAGTGTGTTTCAGTGAAGAGAGAGTCTACATAGAGAGTAGCCTATACTAGTAAAATGAGACATCCAGACTGATGGGAGACACAGAAAGAGTTAGCAAAAGGACAGAGACAGGGAGACAGCGACAGAGAGGAGAGAGAGAAAATCATGTCCTCTTTTTCTGCTACCTCTAAAAGACTGGCATTTGATAACTCACAGCCGTTATAAGAGGGTACAGTTGATTAGATGGGCTCTCAATTCCCTTACAGCTTTATGACTCTACAAGACACACGAGAAGTGATATTCTTGGCCTCTCTAGAGTCACCCCCCAGAAAGCAATGTCACATGAGGACTTTTCTCTCTGCTTTCTTTTTTTTATTTTCCATCACTTTCCTTTTTAAAAAATGGCCCCTCCATCCCCACATAGTTAAAGAATACTTCTTGGAATGAATAGGATTTAAGCAGTGGATTCTAAAGGAATGTGGATGGAAGTTACTTGGGGTGAGGGGAAAGAAGGAAGCTACTGTTCCCAAGAGCCAGGACAAGGTTCCCCCAGTGGAAATAGGGAGGGGAGTGGCCTGCAAAGCCAGGGAGAAGATTGGACATGATGCAGAGGATGGGTTGTCCAATACTCTAGCAGCTAATGGAGTGGATGCCATAAAGCATCAGGTCGTCATCTCTTGAGTGAGGGTCAGAGATGGGGACAGGTGAGCGTGGGATCTCAAAAGTGAGAGCTAAAAGACACCATAAGAATCATCTACCTCTCACTCTACCAATGAGGACACAGGCTCAGAGCTGAGGTACCATGCCAGAGTTTAAACAGGTGTTCCATGTCAAACTCCAGAATGCTGGGTCAGAGCCCAAATCAATGCTCTTTCCATAATTTCATGTCTCCTTTCATCTGTCCCCATGGCCATCATCATCCTCACAATAGCAATAATAACAATTCCCATGTGGAAGTGCTTTATAGTTTACAAAGTGCTTTTTCACAAGAACTCCATGAAACGGCATCATGGCTCAATATCCTCATTTTGTCTCAGAGAAGGTAAATGTCTTCCCAAAGGTCATAAAGCTAACAGAAATTCGAGTCAGGGTTCAGATCTAATCCTCATGGCTAGATAGAGAGATAGAATATTTATCAGATGCTAAGCCAGATGTTGATCAAAGTGCTGGGCTTGCAAATACAAGCAAGCAAGATAGTGCCTGACTCCAAGGAGCTTATATTTGAATGGGAAAACGTGACACAGAAACGGGGGAAAAACGGAAGTCACATGGAGGCCTGGACCTCAGCAGAATAAGGCAAAAACTCACCAGCAGAGCGAGGGACCCTGGGGGTAGACTCCAAGTCTTCCATTCTTTCCCCACCCTATTTCCCACTCCCACCTAATAGGAGCAGGCCCCCTCAGATAACCTGCAAAGAGAGCTTCAGGGGAGGTCACTCTGATTTCCTAATAATTAATGCTTTGGGGCATCTCTGAGCTGATTGCCTCCATCCCACCTGTGTCTTGGCAGTATCTGCCAGGCTAGAGCCTCAGACAAAGCCCTGGAGGAATGATGCTTTCCCCGGTGACATTGACCAAGTTACCTCTCTGTCCCTGAGCAAACACATCAGGGTTTACTCCCTTAGCTCACATTGTGGAGCCAGGGGAGGGGTTTCTGTTTTAGCGTTAGCCACAGAATCCAAGGGAGCTCATTTGGTAAAGGGAGCACTGGACTGGGAATTAGGAGGCCTGGGTTCTATTTATTATCATTACTGTTATGATAATTAAGCATATGTTGAACACCAACAACACACGGAGCATAAAATTAGACACAGTCCTTGCCTAAGGGCCCCATAAGGCTAATTAAACAAGCTATACACATGCAGAGAGAGGAGAGAGAGAGAGAGAGAGAGAGAGAGAGAGAGAGAGAGAGAGAGAGAGGGGATGAGAGGGTGTGTTGTCCTTCAGAACTGAAGGCAGTGCTGCTGACCCCTATCACTCAGCCAACCAGTTTTCTAGTTTGCACTAAAGCTATCCACACCCTTCTTCTTGCCACTTCCCATACACCCCTGCAACACATATCTGGTGATGCCCTTGACCTTCCCTCTGCAGCTGTATGGCCCAAAGTTTGTCAGCCCTGTTTCAGAGGAGTGAACCACCAAGTTTCTTTCCCCTGCTCTGTCAGGGTGTATTCAGGCTGGAGTGTAATCCCTATGAAGATTTGACCACAGATCTAAACCATCATTAAGAATGGGGATTACTGGGGAAAGGAAGTGGGTTAAGTCTGATATCTCCAATGAGAGTAGGCAGATGGACAGCTTTGGAGCATCCGCTGGTATTCACAAAATATTAAAAGAATCAGAGACTGTGTAGAAGGGGAGACAGCATGGGGCAGTAGGGAGAATCTAGGATTAGGAATCAGATCACATGGGTTAAAAAACAAGCTCTCTCATATGTTACCAGGAGGCAGAAGGAGTAATGTCTGTAAAGTCAGAGTGCCTGGGTTCAGATCTTATTGATGATGGCTTAATAAGCAGGTACTGAGCACTTGGAGGCCCTAGGTGGATAAAGTGCTGGGTCTGGAGTCTGGAAAGCTCACCTTCCTGAGTTCAAATGCAGCCTCACACATTTACTAGCTATGTGACCCTGGGCAAGTCACTTAATTTCCTCATCTGTCAAATGAGATGGAGGAGGAAATGGCAAAACCACTCCAGTATCTTTGCCAAGAAAACCCCAATGGGGTCATAGACAGTTGGACACAATTGAAAAATGAGTGAACGACAATAATTAAGTATTTACTGTGATCCAGGCACCATATCAGGTGTGGGGGGATGTAAATACAAAGAACAGAACAATCTTTTTTGTCCAGGGATGCTTACTTGTATGGCCTTGGGCAAGCCACTCTGCCTTCTAGTTTCCTTCTCTGTTGGACTAGGTGGCCTCCAAGGCCCCTTCCATCTCTAGATCATGAGCCTATGACCTATCATTTCATTAGCATAGATACCAGTGTGTGATACAGTGGATAGGGAGCCACTCTTGAAGTCAGCAAGACTTGGACACAAGCCCTGACTCCCACATATAATGGCGGCGTTAGCCTTGGCAAGTGCTCTATCCACTCAGTAACAGTAATAATTAATTGTAATGATAACAATAGTGAGCATTTATATAGTACCTTCAAATTTGCAAAATACTTTATGAATATTATTTCATTTGATCCTTACAATAACCCTGGGAGGTAGGTGCTATTATTATCCCCACTTTACAGATAAGGCAAATGAGGTAGAGTGATTTGCCCAGGGTCCCACAGCTAGTAAGTATATGAAGCCATATTTGAATTCAAGTCTTCCTAGCTCCAGTCCAGCAATCTATGACTATAAGTTGCAGAGAAAGTGGCTACCTGTACATTGTGAGTGAGTTTCCCCATTTGGGAGTTCCTATACCAATGAAATCCTAGATTCAGCTATTCTAGGTACTCATAAGGAAACTCTTCCCACACTTACAAACCTCAATAACAACAGTGCTCGTGGGTACTGAGAGTATAAGTTACTCCACAATCAAAGCAGGACTTGAACTCAGGTCTTTTTAAGTCCAAGGACAGCCTTCTCTCCACTAGATCATATTGCTTCTTGGCTCCAAAATGCTGAATTTTAAATGCTATGCTAAAATCACATGATGCCTTTCTTTGGAGTATTTCACAAAGAGAAATGTCTGAAACAGCTGTGTGCATGTTGTCAAATCCTAGGAGACCAGTGTGGGCTACTATCCCCCCACCTTTAGGAGCTTAGGCTTGCAGCAAGAATGGAACCTCAGAGGACACCTAGCCCAATCCCCTCATTTTACAGATGAAGAAACTGAGTCACAGAGTAGCAGATTTGCCCAGAGTCATATAGTTTATTTAGTGTTGGAGGTGGGATATGAACCCAGGTAACTTCAAATATAGAGTTAATTCTACTCCCCATTAAATTCCCTGTTGGAAACAGAGAGAACAAGTCAGGATGGACCAGAAGGTTGACCTCAGCTGATTTGTCTCATGACTGCTGTCTGGCCACAGCTGAGCACTGACTCATCCCACTCTGTCTCCTCACTGCCTGCCCTGGGCATTCACTTTTCACTTGTATCTTGCTTGTTGCATCTGAATATCTCCTTCTAATTTGAAGAAATGGGAAAATTATTCGCCCATGTCACAAGCAGGATTTTTTCTTTTAAGAACCAAATACTAAGCCCCAGGAAACCCACAATCCCCATACTCAAGAAACAGTTATGGTCAATGCTCCAGCATGGATAGGTTTCATACTTCAGAACGTGGTCCTATGTGGCATAAGTGTGGGGATAGGAAAAAGTCACGTTCAGGAAATGAGCAGGGGACTGGCCATCAGACTTGACTCTGAAGAATAAGGAAAATTTGTCCACTAGCTTGCTGTATGACTTTGGACCAGTAATTTCACTCTCTGTTCCTCACCTGTAAAATGAAGGAATTGAATCAGAAGACCTTTAAGGACCCTTGCATCATGAACATTCGATGACTACCCTTCCCCACAGCTTACCTCGCTTTTCCCAGTGGAAAAAAGGAATCATTCCTTTTAATGGAAAGAGAAAATTCCACCCAAAAAAGAGCCAATGAGAGAGCTTTGACCTCCTTAGAAAGCAAATACCAGGTGGTGTCATTGAGTATTTCAGGTAATTGTCCTGTGTGTGAGTCTGTGGTTGTAGATTCAATGGTTAGGATACCTCATAGACCCAGGTTACTGGTTTGATTCACCTATCACATAATTTAGGTAGGCTCAGTTCCACAGGCTGCTCCCCTAATTCTACCCGTCTATCTGAAATGCCATGGGTCACAAGGACCAGAAGGGTGAGCAGTTTCAGTGTAAATCCATCCCCAGTATTGGAGGGAAAAATATCATCATAGATCCTTCGATCTACAGCACTATTTCAACGTACAAAAGTTATCTCATCATTTTGTTATAAGCCTTTAAAGAAAAAGTCAGCATTGTGTACCTTATTTTTTTTTTCAGAAGAGGCATTGGATACACTTGATTGACTCCTATTTACTTTTGCCTAGCATCTTAACAGGATGACCAGGATTAGAATTCAGTGCCCCCCAAATCACTACACATGGCTGCTTAGTCCACCAAGCCATATGGACTCCCTCCAGGTCCTGCTGAGATTTGCTGTCATTACATTGATCAGGCAGAGAAGGGGCAGCTGCCCACCTAGAGGGAGTTCCCCCTTGCCTGGCACTTTCCCTATCTAACTACAGCCAGCAACGTTGCCATTTTAATGGAAGGTAATGAGCTTCCAGCAGTGTTGGGCTCCAGCCATGAAACAGCCTACCATGTTCTCATCATCTCAGGCCTCTGAATGGAGAGTGTCAGAGACTCAAGCCATGGTTCCTCCCATGGACAGGTGCCAAGGTCACCTCTCAGGCCCCTGGGCATATGTTTCAGAATCCTTTGGATTTTCTCCAGACTATTCTGATAGGAACCCTTTCCACCCTGGACCTCTCTTCTGCCCCAGACACCATCAAATCAAATCAAAGAACCATAGCACGTTAGAGCTGGGGAGGGTCTTAGACAAAGGTGTCAAACTCATGGCCCACAAAACTCCAGAGTGCTGGGAACCAGATTAAAATGTAATTGGAAAATATCTAACAAAATAAATAAAATTCAATAAAATGGAGATAATGTTAATTTGTGTGTCAAGCCACTATGTGGCCATAGGGATCCATTTCTATTTGAGTGTGACACCACGGTTCATAAAGATCCTAGATATAGAGGGACCTGAGCAGCCACCTATTCTACCCCTTCATTTTATAGGTGAGAAAAGGAAGATACCAAGTGACATGAAAGTGGTATAACTAGAACGGGGGCCCAGATTACCCGTGTTCTATATGCTACAATATCTCTTCAAATTCTTGACACAGGCAAGTGGGGGAATTAAGAGGGCAGACTTTTCTTTTTTAATATACCATGCCATCTGTGGTGGCTCACCAATATCAGATGAAGGGTTCTGGGAGGGGTAACTGTCATCCTCACTATAACCCCAACTGCCCTTGCTATAACATTCACAGCCAGCTCAAGGCTAGCTGCTCCTTCTTTTCTACCATGAGTTTTTATTTGTTTCTAAAGGTACTAGTAACCAGCTGCCTCAGTGAATCCAGTTCTCCTCCTTTTCCCTATCATACCAACTAACCTGAAGCCCTAATGACCACAGTCAATTCCAACAGCTTTCCCATCCGCAAGGTTAAATGATGAGTGGTCCCTAGAGGCCCATTGGGGTTTCTCATCCAGTCCATTGAGCCTGGATGTCATCTTTATATTTTCATTATTATAGCCATCACTGATCTCAAAAGTGAATGGCAAAAAGGTATCACAGAGTGGGGTTTGGGGAGAGGGGGATTCAGGAGACCCGGATTCCAACTGCAGACATGACATTGGTTTGCTTTGTGTCCAGGGTAAAGTCACTTTCCTTGCTTTTGTGAGCTAGCCAATGTGTACAACGGGGATGGAAGTCCTGGCTATTTTCCCTCAGATTCAGAATGTGTTCTGAGCTTCTAACAGACAAGGGCTTGTAGTCCATGAACAAGTCATCAAATATTCATTAGGTCACACTTATGGACAAGGTACTGCCCTAAGCAATGGAACAGATACAAAGATAAATAAAATGTGATCTCCACCCTCAAGGAACTTTCACTCCAGTGATAGAAACCCTCAAATAACCACAACACAAAAGAGACTATTGAGGGGGGTGCATCAAAGAGGCAAGGTACCAAGGACAGAGAGAAATAACTTGACTGAAATGACATGGGAAGGTTTCATGGAGGCCATGATATCTGAGCTGAGCTTCAAAGGATGGGTAAGGAAAAGAGAGGAAATCCTGGGATAATGAGAGGTGTGAGCCAAGGCACTGCAAGTATGCATTTTATGAACACAACAGCTGGGAAAAAAGGTAGATTGGAATCTGATGGTTGAGGATTGTGAAAGCAAGACTGTCCAGAATAGAGCCTTTATTCAGTTTAGACTTTACTTAGTAGTCAAGACTTTTGAACACTGGAGTGAAATGATCAGATCTGTCCATTAGGAAAATTAATCTGGCAAGTAACATAGGATGGAGGGGGGAATGAGATAAGATGGGGAGACCAGTAAGGAAACTATTGCAATAGTCTAGGTAAGAGGTAGGGAGACCTCAGGTTAGTGTAGTAGCAATGGGAATTCAATTAAATTTAATTCAATAAATATGTGTTGTATTCGCTATATACAGAGATTTGTGATGGACACTTTGGGGGAACAAATAAATAGATTTGATGAGATCCCTACCCTCATAGAGGCTGTAATCAATCTAGTTGGGAGAATGTAATAATAATAATATTAATAATAATAATAAATCTAGCATTTATATAGTATTTAAAGGTTTGTGAGATACTTTAAAAAAAACATCTGATTTGGCCCTCACAACCCTGGCAGGTAATTGCTCTTATTTATTATCTCCATTTTAAAGATGAGCTAATAGAGGCTGTGATTTTAAATGACTTGCTCAGAATCACACTAATCATGCAGCTAATAAGTGACTCAAGTCTTCCTGACTCCAAGTCCAGTTTTCTATCCATATGCTACTCTTCCCCATCTCCCCCATATATGTGTGTGTGCGTGTGTGTATCCAACTACTTTATTCTTGTGTATTTGTATGTTTCAATAAATGCTAAAAATAAAAGAAATTACTATTTTGAATTGCATATATTAGAATATGCATTTATATATACTTTCAGGCTTACAAAGTATTTGACATAGCACCAGTGTTACTGTGTTCAGTTTCAAGATGAGGAGCCTGAGACTGAGGGAAGTTTTCAGACTTTATCAGGATCATGGTGAGGACGTGAAAGCTCCAGGAGTTTAAAGCCAGGTTTTCAGATTCTGAGTCTAGTGACACTTCCACAGTAACATGTTGCCCTTTATTGGTCCCATTTATATGGAGGATGCAAATAGCCATGAGGCAAAGTGCAAAATCAGTGCCTGTGTGACCTTTGGTGCATTACTTCATTTTTCTGGACCTCAGTTTCCTGACTGGACTAGATAATCTTGGAGGTACCTTAATAGCTCTAAATCTACGATCAGAGGATTTTTTAAAAATCATCTATAATTTTATCAATGTAGGAAGTTCTTAGTGGAGAACTTCCTTCATTAATGTATATCCACAACTTCTCTACAAACACTTTTTTTTTTTTTTAAAGCAATTGGGGTTAAGTAACTTGCTCAAGGTTACACGGCTAGTCATTATTTATGCATGGGTGCTCATTTTCTGAGGCCGGATCTGATCTCGGGTCATCCCAACTCCGAGGCTGGTGCTCTTACTCACTGAGCCACCTAGCCGCCCCTTTAGGGCAATTGGGGTTAAGTAACTTGCCCAAGGTTACACCGCTAGGTTTTTGTTTGTGTGGATTAAGTGTCGGAGGCTGGCTCCGAACTCAGGTCCTTCTGATTCCAGGGCCGGCGCTCTATTCACTGCACCACCTAGCCGCCCCTCTACAAACACTTTTGATTGAGGCCCAAACCAAATTAAAATGTTGTTTCTATCTGATTTAAATGTGTTCATGCATTAGTAAAAGAAAAAGAAATATATATGCATGTATAGTTTTCTATGTCAATATATGACCCACAGGGATCCTTATGTATGGTTTATATGAGTTGGGTAGTCTCAAACTTGACTTAGAAAAATATATATTAACATTATCATATTTGGCAGTTAGGTGGCACAAAGGATAGAGTGCCAAGTCTAGAGTCAAATTCAACTTTCTGAGTTCAAATCTGGCCTCAGATACTTCCTAGCTGTGTGACCCTGGGCAAGTCACTTAATCCTGGTTGCCTCAGTTTCCTCATCTAAAAATGAGCTGGAGAAGGAAATGGCAAACCACTCCAGTATCTCTGCCAAGAAAACCCCAAACGGGGTTTTGAAAAACGACTGACTGAATGTTCTATTGTATTTGTATTTATTTTGTTAAACATTTTCCAGCTGCATTTTAGTCTGGTTCTGCCACACTCAGCACTGTGACCCATTACATTACGGACCATAGGCCATGTGTTTGATACCTCTGCTGTATACCATGTGGCCTCTTTTCAATCCTATGACAAAGAATTTTAGGAGGGAAGATAAGGAACAGGTGCTTCATGGAGAGTATGCTGCCTGGAGCCAATGACTGACTCTACATCTACTGATATCTTGGGGTAGAGCTGGCAGGGGGAGAAAGATACATGTGAGGGATTGTCATTATGGCATCTTGAGCCCTAGTGGAGATTGGAGAGAGAAATATTCCCAAGAAGTGGGTGGTGCTGAGCCCATAGAAGGTGTTCAGGAGCTGTTTGATTGATGTAATTGTACTTTTGGTATTTCTCTCCAGAAAGAACCCTGGAGTGGGAGTCAAGATACCTTGCCTGGGATACTGACTGGGCATTGTGACATTGAGCAAGGCCCTTCTGCTCACGAAGTCTCCTTTTTTCATCTCTTTAAAATGAGGGCATGGTACTGAATGGTACAATGGTAGTGGAGTACAATAGGGAGATTGTTGGTTGCATTGGGCATCAGAGGTACTGGTCTTGAACCCTAGGTATTAGCTAGCTGCCTGGGTGACTCTGTGCAAGTCATTGTACTTTTTGGCTTTCCTTGGCCATTGGTCTTGATGGCCCCTGATGGCCCTTCCATCTCTAAATCCTATGACTCCAAGACTTTGAGCCTGGGCGTCTAGGAGAATGATAGTTTCATTAGCAGAGACAGGGAAGGCGGAGATGTCTGGTAGCCAGTTTGAAATACAAGAGGTAATAGAAGGCAGGAAAGTGGTGGGACAGGACCCCTATAAATACCCCAAATGTGACAACTTAGCCCAAGGCAGGGCAAAGTAAAATATCCACATCCCAGCTCTGACGATAGGGAAAATGAGGCCGTGAATCAGGAAATAGATTCCTTGGGGCCATGAACTGAATCCATAACAGCACCAGGATTAATCACTTGAGTCATTGTTTCCATTACCATTAATGCGCTCTGAAAAGCACCTTGCTTCATCCAACATATGGCAGTGACTGCATCTGCTTAGGAATGGGGTAGATCTGGAAGCCATATATCTCTGGCCATTTGACTGGAATATGTATTGTACTTGGATTTAAGAGGCTATTCTGGTGTGTGTGTGTGTGTGTGTGTGTGTGTGTGTGTGTGTGTGTGTGTGCTCTCCTGTGGTTTATATCCATCTGGGTAACACATGGATGTCCATGTGCTGTCCATCAGAGACAGGAATGCACATATCTATGTCTCCAAATGGACGGTACCTTGTGCACTTACAGATGTCTTTGGCATGTGGCTCATGGACATGCTTATGGTTCTCCATGTGTGATTCACCAGTGTAGGTGTTTGTGTAGACAATGTGACTGCAGGGATGCAGATGCCGGCTTCATATCATAATACTGAGCAGGGTTTTATACCTGAAGGTAGCAATTCTGACTCACTACCAATAACACATGCAAATGGAGCTTTCTTCCCAAGAGAGAGGATGAGTCATGCTGATGTAGCCACACTTCCTCACCAAGTGCCACTGGTGGCCAGTGGCGTCCCTGCCAGGGCTAGTTAGGGGTACAGACCATGGTAGACCATAAGCAGTTATAGCCTTGGCAGGCTTATTCTTATGCCCTTGCCACTTATTTGAATGAAGAGGCTACACAGCTCTTCCACACTATCTGGGTTATCTTTAATCCGCTGGTCCTCAGTTTTCTTACCTATAAATTGTGGAGGGAGAAAATGAGGTAGTTCAGTAGAGTACTGGACCTGGAGTCAGGAAGAGCTGAGTTCAAATCCAGCCTCAGACATCTATTAACTGTGTGACCCTGGGCAAGTCACCTGAACCTATTTGTCTCGGTTTCCTCATCTGTCAAATGAACTGGAGAAGGAAATGGCAAACCGCTCCAATAATTTTGTCAAGAAAACCCCAAATGGAATCATGAAGAACCAGACCCAACTGAAGTGACTGGGGAAAAAATGAGGGCAATAGACCAGGTGGTCTCTAAAATGTCTTCCAGCTCAGAGTCTATGATCCCATGTTATAAGATAAATGAATCAACAAGTATTAATTAAACACCTACTATGTGCCAGGTGTTGGTGTTCATTTCTGGGATACAAAGAGAAGCAACATAGTCCCTGCACTCCCAGAGTTTCCAGTCTAGTCAGAGAAGACAATAGGTTCATCTATAAATACAAAATACATTGAAACTAATGGGGGGAACACTTAAAACTGGGGAGATCAGGAAAGAATTCATGTAGAAAATTGTGCTTGACTTGAGCTATGAAGAAAACCATGAATTCTGTGAGATGGAGATAAGGAAGGAATGCATTATGGATAGGCACAGATATATGCAGGCAGAAGATGGAGTTCTGTGTATGAGGAACAGCAGGAAGACCCATGCAGCCAAGCCACAGTGTGTGTGAAGCCTATAAACACATTTAGTGAAACACCAAGAAGATAGAGAATTAAGCAGTAAGCATTTATTATTAAACACTGTCAGGGGCCTGTCTTATGCACTGGGAATACAAAGACAAACCCTGCCCTCAAGGAGCTTATAGTCAAGTGTCTAAATAGCTGTCATATAGGTAGAGAAATAAATGGATAGATGAAGGAATAAATATATAAATGGATGAATGGATGAATAGATGGATAAATAGGTAAATAATGGATAGATAAATAAATGAATGGATATCTTTCTAACACAAAACATTCAAAGTAGAAGGTAAAGTATAAGGAACAAACTTGGTCCCAAAGAACAGATATGAGAAGACATTCCCCCATTCCCCTGCCCCAATCCTTTAAAAACATAGAGGTTCATAGATATGCCATTTTTTTCAATATACTGATTAATTTTGTGGAATATTTTCTCTCTTTCTAAAAAATCCTTTATTATAAGGCACAGCTGTCTGGGAAGGAAGATGGTAAGGAATACAGAAAACATCTAGAGGATATAAAAACAAAAGATTTCAATAAAATCATTATTTTAGAAAAGAAAGTCAGATTATTAACTGGTGTCAGGGCCAAGTGTCAAGCCCACTTCTCCTGATGCTAAACAAGAGTCCTTTCCATCCTGTCCCCCAGCCATGAAGGGAACTGTGAAGTGTGAGAGATTAGAACATATGGCTGCTTATGCCATCAGTGTTGGTGCTGTTCATATCCTTAATTGTCTGTGTGTATGAACAAGATGCTAGGCTTGTGACAGCCCCCAGGCTTTCATTATGTACCTCAGACCCATTGAAACACCATGTCTTTTCCCAACAGAGTGGCGACAAGGAAGCGGTGCTAGGATGATTCTACAAGATGAAGACATCACTACCAAGATTGAGAATGACTGGAAGAGACTCAATACGTTGGCCCATTATCAGGTAAGGAGGAGGAGAGGTCAGATGAATCAAGAAGCTCCAGGCTGGAGCCTGTCCTGATGTCCAGTATAGACCAGGCGTTATAGAGCTGGCAGCACCTCCCCTCGTCTTGAAAAGCCATTTGCTAGTACTCTTTCTTAGTGCCAGTGGGGGTGCCCTCATAGAAGCCCTGTGCCCCAAGAATCAGGCCCTTGGGCTCCCTGCAGATGGTGGGTTGGGAGCCAAAAAAAGGGACTAAAGCTAGGAGTCAATGAGACTGGATCTGGTGATCTGTAGGCAGAAGTGGCTATCTGCATTGGAGTACAGTAATAAAAATGCTACAGCTACAGCAAGGTACCAGTCTTAGATGGTATGGGCAGTGAATAGCAAATATGAGTCCTGGTTTAGCATCTCTCCTTCTCTCTTGAAATCCAGGGTTCTCTCTTAGAAACGGTAAATCTTAGCAGTTCCTAAAACCCCTGAGCTCTGAATCAAGGACTCTAATTTCATCAGACATAGGTTTAAATCTGGAAGAAACATTAGAGGTCCTCTAGTCCAATGCACCCACAAATATGCAAATGACTTGTCCAAGATCACAGTAAGTAGAAGCGGCACCATCTGAACTCAAGTCCTCTGACTCCAAATCGAGCACATCATTTCAGTATGTCAGAGGCATAGTGACCTTTGAGGTCATGTAACCTCATCGTCTAATTTGACATAGGCAGAAAATGACTGAGTAGCAGAGCTGAGACTCAGGCCAGGTCTTCTGAGTCCAAAGTCTAGTGCTCTTTCCATAACTCCATATCGCTTCCAAAATCCATTGTTGTCCATTGCTCAAAGGGCAATTCATTTGAGAAAGGTAGTAAAGTGTAGTAGAAACAGAAGTAGTTTTGGAGTCTGAGAACCAGTCTAATCCCAGCTCTTCCATTTACTATCTGTATGACCTTGGACAAGTCACTGGGCCTCTGTTATCTCATATGCAAAATGAAGGGAAGAGGCAGCTAGGTGACCCAGTGAATAGCGTGCTGAGCCTGGAGTCACGAAGACTCATCTTTGTGAGTTCAGATATGGCCTCAGACTCTTACTAGCTGTGTAGCCCTGTTGGCCTCAGTTTCCTTATCTGTAAAATGAGCTGGAGAAGGAAATGCAAAACCACTCCAGGATCTTTGCCAAGACAACCTCAAGGAGAATTGGACATCAATGAAAAAAATGAACAAAACAAAGGAGGTAGAGGGTATGCTTCAAAACTGTGACCCTGATCCTCCACAGTGCAGTGAACAAGAAAAATACCCATTCTCTAAAGTACCTCCCAGTTCTGTTGTCTATGATCCCATCCTCCTGGATTTCATGGCATGGCTGACATTTCCATGGCTGTCTCATCAGACTCCTTTCCTCTCTAGGTACCAGATGGCTCGGTTGTGGCTTTAGTCTCCAAGCAAGTCACAGCCTATAATGCAGTGAATAACTCTACCGTCTCCAGGACGTCAGCAAGCAAATACGGTAAGGGTTCATCATCCCTGGGAGGCGAGGCTGCTGCCCTGAGCAGGGCTTATCATGAGAACAGCATGACTGTACGTGATGGGCAGATCCAAGGACCCCAAGACCAGCGGCCTCAAGCTGAGCCATTCAGTCTGGCTACTGGGGAACAAGAGCATAATTGCTGGGTGCAGCTCCTGACTTTTATGGGGAGGTGGGAGACCTAGCAGGGACTTCCATTTAAGAGAATCAAGAGTAATTATGGGTGAGACCAGACAAAGAGTGGAAATGCTATGGAGGGGCAAGGGAGGGGTGATGAGGAGAAAGGATGATGGCAGGGTTTGGGAGAAGATAGAACCCTCCCCTTTTTGTTTAGGGATACAAGCAATTGCTCAAGGCATTCAGGAGCGAGTCAGAGACTCCCGACATAGAGAAATTAAATTTGAAAAGTCTTATGAAGCAATGAGTGAGAAAAATACACGACCTACACAGGTATGGAGTAGGAGAAAGATGTGGGTCTGAATCCAGGCTCAGCCACTCAGCCTGGCTATGTGATCTTAAGCAAGGCAGTCAGTCAGTCGGTCAGCAATCATTTATTAAGCTCATATCATGTGCCAAACACAGATGTGCAAATTATCATGTTCTAATGGTGGAGACAACATGAAAATAATGATATATGATATATAATAACTATATATATATGATACACACACACACACACACACACACACACACACACACACACACACATATATATAATGACTACCAGAAACTTCTTACATCACGTCATGAGGCTCCAGCAATGCGATAATGCATATGCAGTGATGTATATGAAACTATCTTGCAATGAGAAAGCATGATTAAATGCAATAGTTGTTGTTGCTGCTCTTCAGTGCTAAGGGGTCATCGAATAAAGGAATAGAGTGAATATAACCTAAGGGAACCTAAGGGAATTAATTTCAAATCAGGTCTTGAAGGAGGTGAAAGACATGAGATGATAAAGAGACAGATGGAGAGGAAGTTATGAACAAAGACAGAGGTAGCATTCGAGAAGTGTGTCTTAAATGCTCACTGTGTTTAAAGCACTATGCTAGGTGCCATGGTGGGAAAGGACTAAACAGGTAAGAAGGATGTGGTCCTTGGCCTCAGAGGACTGGAGGCAGCTGGGTGATGCCATAGGGCACAGGACACTGGGCCTGGAGTCAGGAAGGCTCATCTTTCTGAGATTAAATCTGGCCTCAGACACTTAATACATGTGTGACTTGGGCAAGTCACTTAACTGTTTGCCTCAGTTTTCACATCTGTAAAATGAGCTGGAGAAGGAAATGGCAAACCACTCCAGTGGCTCTGCCAAGAAAACCCCATTTGGAATCACAAAGAATCAGACATGAATGAAATGACAGAAGAAGAACGACAAAGGGGTGATAAGATGTGCCAAAATAATGGTGAAAAAGAGTAAGGATAAATGCAAAGACACGGTACCCAGGGCTGTAAAAGATAGAGCAGGCTGCATGCCCAGGGTTGCTAGGCAGATTATCTGCAATAACAGAGTGGCCACATTAGAGAGTAACCGATGATGAAGCTAGAGAGGGGACGCTGGGAAGACTAAGGAGTTTGAATGTGCTTTCGTTTTCAGAAAACATGATCCGGTACACGGGGAGCCCGGACAGCCTCCGTTCCCGCACACCCATGATCACACCTGATCTGGAAAGTGGGGTCAAGATGTGGCATCTCGTGAAGAACCATGAGCATGGGGACCAGAAGGAGGGTGACCGGGGAAGCAAGATGGTGTCTGAAATCTACCTAACACGGCTACTGGCCACCAAGGTACGGGAACCAGGGTGAGGCTGGGGTGGACAGAAGAGCACGTCTACTTACTTCCATTACCCTGTATCTCTGACTAGGCACACACACACACACACACACACACACATCTTTCAACTTTGCCAAATGACAATCAGTCTCAGGCTTCCCTGTTGGAGAAATTTTTTCCTCTCCCTTACTTGCTATGACCACAGGCAAATTATTTGATGTCCATAAGCCTCAGTTTCCTCACCTGTAAAAAGGGGATAATAATATCTAAAGACCTGTAGTTCAGTGGAAAGAGCCATGAATTTGGAGTCAGAGGTTCAAAGTTCAAATCCTAGCTCTTCCGCTTACTACCTGTGTGACCTTGGGCAAGTCACTTAACTCCCCTATTCCTCAATTTCACAATCTTTATAATGAAGAGGTCTGGTTAAGTGATTTCTGAGATTCATTTCAGCTCTAAATCTATGCTCCCTTGACCCAATTTGTTGATTCTGCATTGTTGTAAGTAAAGTATCCTGTAAGCCTCTGAAACACAATTGAAATGTGTTTTGTTATTATAAGTGGCCTTGGCCCTGGTTTTCCTATTGGACTTAATCAAATTAATCCAGCTTCTGCAGACCGGTATTGGGCCCATTCTACACTCCTCTTCTGAGGCTGACTCAGCACTCCCTTGTCCTACGGACTGGCTGCTTATATCATGGAATGAAAAAAAAAAAACAGCCCAACAACAATAACAACAAAAAACCCCTGACAACTATTCATTAGCAAGTGTGAATAATGCTCAAATTAAACCAGCAGATTGTGTTTTTCTCTTCTGACCAAGAGAGTTGCTCATTAGCATTTGTGAGAAATACTTGAATAACACCCGCCAAAGGGTGCTAAACCAATTCCATTGTGGATCCAGGGAGATTAATTTCTGTCCAAATGCTGGTGTTCTAGAACCAGTCCAGATGCAACCTGTGAAGACAGACCCGGGGATAAGTGAAAAGAGACATCAGAATGGGTTCTGAGCCATTCTCCACGTGTGTCTGTCCAGTTTTGCCCCAGTTCCCTAGGATTGATCCTTCCATCTATCTATCCACTCAGCCTTGTTGTGGTTCTTCCTCAAAGGCCCCTGGATCTAGTCATGTCGACATTTGTTTCTCCTCTCTTTCCCTCTCCCCACCCATCCCAACAGGGCACTCTGCAGAAGTTTGTGGATGACCTCTTCGAGACCATCTTCAGCACTGCCCATAGGGGGTCTGCCCTGCCCCTTGCAATCAAGTACATGTTTGACTTCCTGGATGAACAGGCAGACAAGCACGGCATCCATGATCCCCATGTCCGGCACACCTGGAAGAGTAATTGGTGAGTGAAGAGGAGAGCCCAGGAAGATGCTCACCTGATTGTGAATCAGGGCCCATGGGGGGGGGGGAGCTGCCATACAGGGGAGGGACCAGCCCCACTGTTTTCATCTTCATGGGCAGGTCTCCCTTTAAGAGAGTCATTTACTGGTCTCTCTGGTTGCCTTTTTCTGCTCTTTGCCCTCATATCATCAGTCATTTGTCCATTTCCTCATTCCCTAAATGCCTCCCTATAATAATCCTCAACTGTCCATCCAAGAATCTGCTTTCTTCCCTTCCTTCAAATCCCATCTTCAAAGAGAAGTCTGCTAGTCTGGTCTGGTCTGGTCTTTAAAGGCACCCAGACAGACTTAGACTAAAGCAATACTGCATCTCCTATTACCAAGCTCTTTCCTTCCTTTGCAAAGATGTCAACCCCTCCATGGGTCTGTGCACTGTCCTTGTATCAGATTCAGACTCTGCCTGACTGTATAATGCATACCATACAGTACTTACCATAAAGCTATTACAATTCAGGAAATGCTTAAGATGAAGAACAGAGATGGTAGATATTTGAAACTAGCTCCAGCAAACATGGCAAAATCTCCTCTTAAGGTTCTTGCTTCTGCTTCAAGGAATAGATGTGGTCAGTTCAGGCAGACCTTCCCTAGAAGATAACTTCATGGCTTTACATCACAGAGATCATGAGAGGAGAAAATGTGAAGCAGATGATAGCAGTCTAAGATGCTTAAAGAGATCAAGGAGAGCCAAGAAAAGGCCATTAGATACGATACATAGAAGGACGTTGGGATTCTTCAAGGGTGTGCTTTTAATGGAGTGGTGGGGGCAGTGTAGCCAGTAAGAAGATGGAGGTAGACCATTTTTAAGAAGTTGAGCAGTGAAAGAAAGGATGGGGAAAATAAGGCATCAATATCAAGCCAAGCACTTTTCAGGGCAAAGAAAACTCAGTTCCAGAATGCATGCCATCTTGGAGTGGTGGGAGGGGAGAGGTGGAGAGAAAATCTGCAACTCAAAATCTTGTGGAAATGAATGTTGAAAACTAAAAATAAATAAATTAACTTTTTTTAAAAAAAGAAAGAAAACTCAATTCACGTTTATAGACAAAGGGAAAGGATCCAGTGGTGAAGGAGTGATTGAAGATGTATGCTGTCAATACCTAGTCCAGTTACATAATGTTTGTTACATAAATGAATGATGCTAGAGAGAAGAGATTAAGACCCTACAAGAGATGGGAAAGGAGAATCTAGGTGGTTCACTGGGTAAAGTAGAGGGGAGAAATACATTCTGAAATGAAGGTGATATAAAAACAAAAATATCAATAATAAAAGCCTCTAAAAGAAAAAAGAATAGAGGTGATAGGGTTAAACATTAGGAAAGAGGAGTGACTTCTCTTCCTTGGAGTAAAAGGCTGAGAGGATGCCTATAGAGACAAATACTTTGAGGTGTAAAACAGAGAAGAAGGAGCTTGAGTGGGATCCATCTAGTATTCTCTGTAAAAGCAAAGGTAAGATGATCACCCTGTTCCCCAACCCCACCTCCCAACATTAAAGGCAAAGGTCAGTGTGAGAGAACAGTGGTGGAATTGGGAGCATGAGAAAAGTGGAGAACATTAGAGGCGACTGCAATAGGGATCGATAAGAAATGAGCAAGGAATTGCCAAGTGACAACAAGGGTCCCGCTGAGGTCGTGTATCATGAGTTTATAGTGGTACAAGTCTGTCACAATTCCCTGACTTTTTCCAGTAATGCTCTGACAGCTGGGATATTGAGTGAAGTAAAGGAGATCAGTCAGTGATTTTGTGTGGTTCTAAGTAAGTGAGAAGAGCAGGCCTAGACGGTACTCAGACATGGAAAAGTTGATGATAAGGAGGTTGTTTATAGGGAACAATACCGAGTTCAATATAACAATATTCAGGATACAGCCATACTGCTGTGTCAAGGAGAAAGAGGTCTACTGCCTTAAGGAAGACTGAGAACCATGAGGTCAAATGGCCAATGGGCCATCAACTTATTTTTTTTAAGTTTACAAGGAGGAGGACAGGAAATGGTATAGCAAGGAAATTCCTGAGTCAGATACTAAAGTCAAAGAGTAAGGTGGAAATGAGTCTAAGAAGACCACAGGCTATGGAAAGGCTGGTATAATTAAGTGGCGTAAGAGTCATTGGCATAAAGGTAGTAAATTAGTAGGTCTGAATGTGGCACTAGGAAGGCAGGAGCTGATGAAAAAGTGGGGTTAGGGCAAAGCTGGGGTCAAGAACAATCATGAACCCTGGGACCTGCAGGAAGGGGCAAGGAAGCAAGATGGTGTCTGAAATCGATCCAGGCTAGCTACTGGCTACAGAAGGATGGCTCTGAGATAGGCAGGAGATCATGGCTTCTCTCTAAGAAAGGAGAGAAGTCAGACAAGTTAGAGACAACACTGGAGAAGGCAGTGGAGTCATGGTGTCAGCTGGGAAATTCAATGTTTACGTTAGGGTGATCAGATGATGAATACTTTGAGAATTAGTGGAGCTGACCCACAGGTGGACAGAGGCTCTACAGGGCACAGTGGGAGTGACAAACAAAGGGGTGTACTTGAGAAGAGTGAAGGATGGGGAGAGGATGGCTGTATTGCAGTGGAAATACAATGGGGTGGGGGTAGCACAAGAGGAGGTCTTCTGATAGGAGCATCAGGAAGCAAAAATGGGATAAGGGAGGCAGATGCGGTTGGGAGATCAGAGGAAGATACATCTTTGAGTCAGATGGAAGAGGGGAGCATTGTCACTATAGGAAGTTAGAAGGCAGAAGAGAGGGGTGGTTAGATAGGAAAGAAGCTGAAACAATGCCTGCAGAAACCCTCCCTATGAAGTACTGGTAAGGCTCTGGCACATGGGTGTGGGGTCTTCTAAGCAGTGAGCAGAGAGGTTCCTTGATCAAGGAAACCTAGAACTGCCATGATCCCTCCCTTTCATGGTTGGTGTTCAGTTGTGTCTGACTCTTCAAGACCCCATTTGGGGTTTTCCTGGCAAAGATACTAGAATGGTTTGCCACTCATTTTACAGGAGAGAAAACTAAGGTTAAGTGACTTTCCCAGGGTCACAGAGATAGCAAATGTCTGAGACTGGACTTGAACTCAGGTCTTCCTGACTTCAGGAGTGGTGCTTTATTCTCACTGCCCCATCTAGCTGCCCATTAGGTCTATACACCTTCTCTTTCTTCTGCTCGTACATAATTTTATAATAATTGTCACAATCTTTATGGATTCCTTCAAGGACTTCTCTAACACCTCTGGCATAGCCTTTTGAAAACTGGCTTTACTGTTTCTTTCCTTGCTGGGAGGCTTTTACAGATTTGCCATTTCCCTGGGTTTGCCTCTTGGCATGGATGTGCCTAACTCATCCCAGATTGCTGTCTTTCCCCTTACCCCATGGACCCTTTAGCAATCTGAAGACCTGTGAGATTGATGCAGGCTCTGCTGAGTTCTGAAAAGCAATGGACCAGAGCATAGAGAGAGCTGGTCTTGGAGTCAGGAAGATATGTTTATGTTCTTGACCCAAGATAAGTCATTTAACATCTAACTGCCCCCAGGCAGCTCTGTCAGTTTCAGAGAAGGTACCCAATTTGCGTAGAAAATATAAGTTTCCTCATCTGGAAATTCCCTTTGTCAGTGAAATGCCAAGCTTAGTCCCTGGACCAGCAGGCATAAACCTATGTTCTAGGTTCTGGTTTCTAGGTTCTGTATTCCCTGTTCTATGTTCTAGGCCTATGAGGAAAATGTTTTGTAATTCAAATGACATACTATAAACGTGATTTTCTTTTCCTATTACTATTACATATTCTTTATCTCTTTTCTTAGGGTCCTTTTAGACCTTCTTGCTTGCTGAAATACATTTAAATTACACATGCCAAAAATGTCTCACTGTAACTCAGACCAAGGTCAATGTTCAAATCAGTGTTCAATTCAGTTCAATAAAACAATTTAACATGAACAATAAAACATTTGTTAGGGGCGTACTGTGTGCCTAACATTACGCTAGGTGCTGGTGATAGAAAGACAAAAATTAAAAATTCCTTGCTCTCTAGGGCATTCTACTAGGATTCTGTTTTGTTTCTGACAGAAGTACCAAGGCTCACAGTGAGGGGAGAGGGTGGCTGCCCCTTCTAACTACCAATATCAAAAGTAAGGGATAGCCCAACTGAGCATGCCTAGGTTACCTCAACATATATGGATGACTTCTAAAATTCAGTTTAGCATAGCTTGCATACAGAAAAACCTAGATTCAAACCTGAGCTCTGATATGTACAAGCAGGGTGACCTTGGACTAGAAAATTACCTCAATATCTGAGGTAATCTCTTAAGACAGTCAGTAGCAGTATATTGTCAGGGTTTCATGTGCAGGGGGAGTTTCCTCACCTTACCTATCAGATCATAGGTCTAGACCAAAACGATGAATCTATCATCCAAACCTTCATCTAAGCTTTTTGTAACCTATTCATATTTTCATCCTATACCTGTTAGGATAAGCTCAATTCTAAGCACACTTTAATAGATGACAAGGGGAGTTTCTCATAATAGCCCAGTCTTTGGGAAAAGCAGAGATTCCCACAAAAAATATCAATAGTTCAGATTGAGGCCCCAGAGAGTACACAGGGTGGACCACCCTCCCCAGACGCCATCCAGGGTGAGAATGTTTGGGTTACCTATTCAAAAGGACCCTTTCACTGTCTCAGATTACTCATTGTCCTGGGTTGAGGGGTAGCAGGGAGGGCAGAACAGTCTGGGAATTATGATGTCTGTGTATTGACAGAATTAATTTCCTCTGATTGAAAAGACATCGTTTTTTCATTCCTCTCCCAACCCTACAACTCACCCCCTCACCCTACTCCCCCTTTCACATCCCCATACCTTTTTTTTCCTTTTAAATAAACCTCCTGCTCATTTAGTCTGAGTGGCTGCAATCAGCCAGAGATTAGTGCCTCTGCTAATGTTAATAATATGCTAATGTTTCATTAGGCAGGAGCCTCTGGTGCTAGTGGCTCCCTTGTTTGATTTGTCTGTCAGCAAAACTGGTTTAGAAAAAAGGGAGGCAGGAAATACCACCAACATGCCCTACACACAAACACGCAATGGCCCCTCATCCAGGGGTCATTCCTCATCATGGTAGGCTTCCTGAATAAATACCTGTTGACTTGGTTTGATTCGGAAGGTCATGATGTCTTAGTGACAAGTGATCAAGGGAAAAGTCCTAGATAATCAATCTGACACCAACTATGACTGAAAGTTTTTAGATATTTTCCATATTTCACAAAAATTTTCATGGCCTACCAGGTCATTGTTACTTCCATTCCTGGACTTTCCTCTCTCAATGGATGGCTGCTCAGAGTGGGCATATTTGAATGCCACAATGACCTACCAGGCAGATACTTGGCATTCAACAAATATTTAAGACCACAGACATAGAACTTTACAATTGGAATGGACCTCAGAGAAGCTTGTTGATTGATTGATAATCCCATTTCAGTGTTGTTTTCATATTATTTTGCTGCATTTGTGGCATTTGTTATATGTGTGCCAAGTGTTGTACGAGCTGCTGAGAAATACAAAAAACTAGAGACATATTGCACTTGTTGAGTTGAATTGAATTCCCAGAGTTTAAGTTCTAACACCAAACACATAAAAAGATTGGAGCTATTACCAACAGTGAGAATAACAACCTAGACAACAAAGCAAAGAAAAAAAATCCCAAAACAGTATAGAGTCCTCCTGTGGATTTAGTGAATTTTCTCAGCCCCAAGGCCTCAGTACTTTTATCATCTATCAATGGCTGCCCTACAGTACTGAAGGAAGTGTCTTTACTGTGGCAGAGGGAGATAAAGAAGAAAGAGTAAAGCAGGTGGAGAGATGTATATGGTGCCATCCCAGATCTCTCCCCTAAACCTCAGAAGGCCAGCAGGCACATAAAAAGGGGGTAAACATTCAGTTATCACAGGGAGAGCTTCAAGGTACCTTCTCGAGCACCTAGAAACTGCCTGTCTGTCTTGGACTCAAGGAAACATCTTCCCAAGAGCCATTTGGATCTTTTGGAAAGGAATTCAGTCACGCATGGGAATTCAATCATAAAGAAACATCATGCTAGCTCCTTTGGGGGATTTATTAAGTGCTTGTTATATGTCAGGCACCACACCAAGTCTTAGGGATAGGGATAAAGTGGAACCAACTCCTGTCTTCAATGAACTTACATTCTATTAGGTAAACAACATGCATACATAAAAGTCATTACCAAATATATACAAAGTAATGGGATGGGGGATACAGCTAGAAACCTGAAAAACAAAGAAAGACACCATCTAGAAGATGGTGCTTGAAGGAAACTATAAATGGGATTTTAAGAGATGGGAGTGAGGAGAGAATACATTCCAAGCCTGGGGGACAGCTTGGACAAAGGCAGGAAGAAAGGAGATAGAATATCATGTATGAGAAATAGAAGATGAAGCCCATGGCTTTGGCAAGCTTACAGTCTACTGGAGGAAACACTACATACACAGACATCAAATATATACATATACATATACACATACATATATATACATACATACATATGCACATACATACATATATGTGCATATATACATAAACATATAATAATGGTGCAGGTCATCTGATGTTGAAACCCTGAGTTTGAAGTTTGAGAATTTGGGTTCAAATCCTGGTTTGGAAAAAATGGGTTGCTAGGACAACAGTAGGTTATCCTTGAACTTGAGATCTTCAGACAGAGGCCAGATGATTTTTTGCTGGGATATAGTTAAAGATATTCTTGGTCGGGTAAAGTTTGGACAAGGTTGCTTCTTAGATCTTTTCCAATTCAATGCAGCATGCATCCTGTGATGTTGGGATTGTCTAAGAACTCGAAGACGAGAAAGATCAGATATGGGGGTCACAGATGGTGGCCTAAACATACAGTGATCTTCAATCTACTGTGTGTCAGGCACTGTGCTAGGCACTGGGGATAGAAGGAAGTAGACCCTACTATTCATGAGAAATGGGCCTTTTCTATTCCCAGTCCAGGCTATCTGTTGGTTTATTATTTCAATCATATCCAACTCTTCATGAACCCACAGAACTCCCTTCTAACCCCCAGCACTCAGCCCATTGATCAAATGTTGAAATGTCCTTAAGAGGCAGGATGAGTTGATTACGAGGTGAACCCTCACAAAAGTATCTTAAATGCACACAAAAGAGAAGCTTCTCCAAACTCTGAGCCCTGCCCCAGTCACACAGGCATACAGGTGCATGTTCACATACACACACTTTCCCAGACATCCCCCCCTCAAAAAAAAAAAAAAAGGGCTGCTAGGAAATGCTAGAGCTGTCATCTTCTCTCCCTATTAGACTTTATTAAAGATGGGTATCAGGAAAAAAGGTCTTTGATGCTAAGGAGTATAAGATGGCAATGATGGGACACCCCCAATCCTCTGGCAGATCATTGAAGGAGAGAGAGGGGATGGGGAGGGAGAAAAGGAGGAAGGGGAAATCTGGAGAATTTACCCCCTTTACCCCTTTCTATTCCAGAGCTAACAGTCATCCCTGCTCCTTTCCTCCTTCTCTTCTCACAGCTTGCCCTTGAGGTTCTGGGTCAACATGATCAAGAACCCCCAGTTTGTCTTTGACATCCACAAGAACAGCATCACTGATGCCTGCCTCTCTGTGGTGGCTCAGACCTTCATGGATTCCTGTTCCACGTCTGAGCACCGCCTGGGCAAGGACTCCCCATCCAACAAATTGCTCTATGCCAAGGATATCCCCAGCTACAAGAACTGGGTAGAGAGGTGAGTGCTGGGAGTGGAGCAATCAGGCTGGATGCTTTCTTAGGAAATGTTCCATTTCACTAGGTCAGAGATCCCCCAGGGACCCATCACAAACTGGTGACTGGATTTCTATAGGGCTTTAAGATCGACTAAGTATTTTACAAATATTATCTCGTTTGATCCTCCCAACAACCCTGGGGGATAAGGGCTATCATTATCCACATTGTACAGAGAAGAAAACTGAGGCTGAGGGCCATTTTGTGACTTGTCCAAGGTCACACAGCTAATAAGTGTCTGGTGCCAGATTTGAACTCAGGTCTTCCTGACTCAGGGTCCAGAGCTTTATCTACTCTGCACTCCCAGAGGCTCTCTAGAATTTCAAACTGAGATAAGAGGAGGGAATAGCAGCTAGAAAGCACATGAGGACCCTCCCCCAAGTTCATATGTGTGTAAGGTACAGAAAGAGGGAAGATGGTTATGTAATCTTTTATAGCTCCCTCCCACTCATATTATCAATAAACATGTCCTCCTTCACCATCCTTCTATGTGGATTATGGGACTATAGATGAGGCATCCTTCCCGTAAGTGTTGAGACCCTCTCCGCCAGATTGTAGAGAGAGGCACAAGTTTTCCCACTGTTTTGTGCTCCAGTTTCATCACTTTAGGATGTTTTTCTGAACCACTTTGAACAAATCCTTGGGTTGCATCAAGATAATAGCAATATGTTGACCACCAAAGCACTGACGTCCACTTTAGGTCATTTTTCAGTAGTACTTTGTAGTGATCCATCCAGCTCTAACACTCAGCTCCACATTGTGATATGTGTGAAATAGCTGCCTCCCCCACTCTCCCCCCATAGGCCTGTAGAATAGAGCTTTGCCTAGTATAAGGCCAAAATCTATATGACAACTGAGTCTTTGACCTTAGACTTAGGATTGCCATCTGTCAAACATCTAATAAATAGAACCTGTACTCATTAATTTAATCCTTGCAATAACCCTATGAAATAGAATTGGGCCAGAGCTATAACTATCATTTCTGTACCTTGGGCAACCTTCACAAAATGTGACCTCAAATAATTTTCTAAAGATGAATTCCATTGCGAGGGTAGAGGGCTGTGATTGACACTCTGAGACAATAGAAAGACATATAAAACAGTAGGATAGGAGAAAGGAGAACCTGACGGGTCATAGCCAGGGAGAGGGAGCATCTGGCAGCTCCCTAGTTTAACTAATCGTTCTTACTAACATATAAGGGCAGTTACTTTGACCTTTTGAAGGTGAGTAAATGATGGCAGGATCCTCTATGTTTTGACATCCCAGGGCAAATCTCTGATCAGACCCTGACCTTATTATTCACTGTGTCAACCATTTTATAATGGTGGGAACTTATGAATGGTGAGCTCAAGGAACTCTCCCACGGTGACAAAGTGCACATAGCAGAGCCCAGATTCAGGTTCTCCCAAATCCCAGTCTAGTGTTGTTGGTAGTGCCTTTCTTTTCCTCCTATTTTTGTGAATTGTGGGTCCTCTTCCTTCTCTCTGGGGATCTCAAAGCACTAGTAGAAATTATGATGGGGAATCTCAAATCTGATACTTTGTTCCAAAACAAATATGTGTAACGGGAAATATAGAGACTAGAGTGATACAGCAGAAAGAAGTGGAATTGGAAAACCTGGGTTCAGATCCTTAATTAGTCATTTATTATCTTGTGATCTCAATGTCCTTTAACCTTCTACCTCAGTTCTCTCAGAATGATTGGGTTGGACTAGATGAGCCTGAAAGTTCCTAAGTCTATGATCCTCTGTCCTAAAATGGAAAAGAAAAATGCACCTTTATTTTTCCCCTAAAGGAGACATACCTCTTTCTCTTTATTCCTGGGAACCAGCTCCCATTTTTAGAAAGGAAAAAAAAAGCTATGGGGAAAGAGTAAAGCTTGCCTACTGTTCTCCCCAAATCCAGCGGTACAACTAGTCCTGCAGGGACCTAGCCCTAGACCCCAGATCAGGGACCTGCCTCAGTGGTACAATTCTACAAAAAGAGCTGTGATTTCCCCCCTTTCCTTCACCATCTCTTGCTATCTTTCCCGACACTCCCTCCTCTCTGATGTGTGTGTGCTAAGCATTAAGTCATGTCTCTCTGGGAGAGAGCATTTTTTTGCAGCTGCTTCTTTTGTCCCTCATGTTCCATTGTGTCTGAGACACCCTCAAAGCTCTCAACCCCCTTCACCCAGACAGTGGACTCATTCTTCTGCGAATGGGCTCTGCAATGTGGTCTGCTCCCTGGCTGGTAAAAAGAGATGGGGCAGTACAGGGGGGCGGTCAGGGGAGCCTCACACATAGCAAGGCAGCTGAGCTTCTAATCACAGAGACATGAATTAAAGGATGGAAGTCAGAGGGATTTTGTTGGTTCTTCTTCCTCCTTCCCTCCATTCCTTCCTTCCTTCCTTCCTTCCCTCCTTCCTTCTTTCCTTCTTTCCTTCTTTCCCTCCTTTCTCTCTCCCTTCTCTCTTCTTTCTCCCTTCTCTCTTCTTTCTCCTTCCCTTTCCCTCCCTCCCTCATTTCTCTGTCTCTGTCTCTGTGTATGTCTTTATCTACCTGTCTATCTGTCTGTCTCTCTCCTTCCTTCCCCTCTCCCTCCCTCTCTCATTTCTCTTTCTGTCTGTCTCCCTTTCTCTTTTTCTTTCATGTCTTTCTCTCTCCTCTCTGTCTGTCTGTCTCTCTGTCTATGCCTGTCTTTCTGTCTCTGTCTGTCTGCCTTCCCACCCCTTCAGTGATCTAGCAGAGGGCAGAGACATTTAGGAAACACCTGCACGAAGGATCCCTCCCCTTAACACAGCCAGTTTGTCTGAGGTGTCACCGGCACACGTCCCCACCCTGGGCTAATGGCCTCCCTTCTGCTTGGTGTTAAATGAGATTTCGCTCACGCAGCTGCTTCGGGTCACGAGCAGCCCCGGTCCACTTGGTTATTTTTAGGAGTGGTTTGACGGTTTCCATTTCTTACACCACTAGTTTCTTAGCAACCAATGGGACTCGCCGGAATGCCACCTTTTCCCTTGCTTGAGGCCCAAAATCCTTTTCTTGTCTCCTCTGGGCATTTCTGGGGCTGGGGGATGGAGAGGGAGCTGAAGACCGAAAGGGTGGGGGGAGTTGGTGATTCATTCCCCCAGATGCATCCCTGCCATTTAGGCACAAGGAATCCATTCCACTTTCAGTCCCTGAAGCTAGCTGTCTGACTGGCTAGTCCATTTCGGGAAACTGAGGCACAGGAAGCCGTGATTAGTTTAGACTCTGACAGCAAGTCCAGATCAAGCCTGAGGCTCTAAATGACAGCATCTCAGTACCTCCTGTGTTAACCACACTCCTGATCCCTGGACAGCTGCTCTATCAGAAACATCCTTCTGAAAAGTTACTGACTTCAGAATGTCAGCTCCTTGGGGTGTGACCTTGGACCAGTCACTTCTTCCTGGGCCTCATTTTCCTCCTTTATAAAATGAGAGGGTTGCACTTGTGTGACCCCTGAGGTCCCTTCACGCCTTAAAGCTATGATCCCATCATCTAGAGTGTCTTTCATACCTGAAACACTCCCCTTCTTCTCCAACTACTGACCTCCTTACTTCCTTTAAACCCCAACTAAAACCCCACCATCCACAAAAAGCCTTCCCTCATCCCTCTTAATTCTAGTACTTTCTCTCTTAATTATTTCCAATTTATCTTGTATATAGCTTGCTTTGTATATAACTTTTGCATATTGTCTCCTCTATTGGATTGTAAACTCCTTGAGGGCAGGGAATTTTTGTAATCTCAGAGTTTAGCACAGCACCTGGCACATAGTAGGCACTTGATAAATATTTATAAATTGATTGATTAATAGCTAACATTTGTCATATATTTGCTTTACAAGTTTACTTGAGGAAAGAGATATTCTCTGTGTGTATATGTGAGTTTATGTTATGTTTTGCCTGTCTTTTCATGATAGGGAACTGAATGTTAATTATTTACCCTGTGTCTGTGCCAGCCAAGAAATAGGCCCACCAGAGCTTATCCATCTCTCTTCCAAATGGGTAGGGAATAAATGGGCTTAACTACCATCTCACCCTGTTGCTGGTGGGCTTTGGATTCTTCCCTTTGTCCAAAACCTCAAGGACTTCACCAACTGCAGCCCTGTCCTCCTGTCTTCCTACCTCCAACTCTTATCCCCCTCCTGGAAGTACTACTTAGAATTCTAAATCTATGTGGCAGCTTGTTTAACCTTATTGAATCCCTTAGGATTTCTCTTTCTTGTTTACCTTTTCATGCTTCTCTTGAGTCTTATATTTGAAAGTCAAATTTTCTGTTCAGCTCTAGTCTTTTTATCAGGAATACTTGAAAGTTCCCTATTTTATTGAATGTCTATTTTTCCCCTGAAGAACTATACCTCAGTTTTGCTGGATAGGTGATTCTTTGCTATAATCCTAACTCCTTTGCTCTCCAGAATATCATATTCCAAGCCCTCTGGTCCTTTAATGAAGAAGCTGCTAAATCTTGTGTTATCCTGACTGTGGTTCCACAATACTTAAATTGTTTCTGACTGTAATCTTTTCTCCTTGACCTGGCAGTTCTAGAACTTGGCTATCATAATCCTGGTGTTTTCATTTTGAGATCTCTTTCAGGAGATGTCTCTGGTTAAATGTCTCTGGTTCTAGGATATGATGGCAGCTTTCTTGAAAGATGATATGTAAGGCATGTGGGTAGTATAATGGTTAGAGCATTGTCCTTGGAGTCAAGAAAACTTTAGTTTCAATACAGCCTCAGACGATGATTAACTCTGTGGGTTCCTCATCAGTAAAATGGGAATAACACTAATGCCTACTTCCCAGGGTTACTGTAAAGGCCAGATGACATCTCATTATCTGTAAGGTACTCTTCAAATCTTAAGTAAACCCCTAACTGCCTGAAAGAGAAATTGAGGCAGCATATGTAAAGTGCTATACAATTATGAATTAAGGATATAGAAAGCTAGAATGGACCTCGGAGGCCCTCTATTCCAACCTCTTCATTTTGTACATGAACCTGAAGCAAATGGAGATTAGGTGACATACTCAAGCTGTCAAAGGTCACAGGCATCAGAGGGGAGATTTGCAGCCAGGGGCTCTCTCTCCTAACTTAGGGTCTTCTCTCCACTCCCATACTGTCTTCTTCATGGCAAGTCATCACAACAGGAAGAGCACTCTTAGGCCACACTTGCTTAGTACCATGAAAGCAGTGTTTCTACAGAGGATGAGAATCAGTGTGGTACAAACTCCATGGGGGCAGACAAGATAGAGAAGATAGAGAAACTTAGTTTTGGCCAAGTCCAGAGAAAGTTGATAGTGATTTCCCTTGGTCTGGCCATCTCTGACATTCCCAAGTACTCACCTAACCACACCAGTACCATTCCACCTTGGTAAAGTCTGAATTTCCCTCCCTCACTGACCCTGAAAACCATGCCACTTCTCTCTGACTTCTACTAAAAAATAAATTGAGGTGACATAGGCTGCGCAGTGGATAGAGCTGTGTCCCTGGAGTCAGGAGGACCCAAGTTCTAATCTTGTCTCAGATTTCCTCATCTGTCAAATGGGCTGGAGAAGGAAAAGGGAAACCACTCCAATGTCTCTGCCAAGAAAACCTCAAATAGGGTCACAAAGTGTCAGACACAACTGAGATGACGGAGCAATAACAACATCTCATGAAACACTGGTCCACTCCAGCTCGAACACTGTGCTTCTGTCAATAAGCTTAACGTCTCCCAGAGATGAAGCAGTGAGAAACGGCTTTAGAACAGGGAATAGAGAGCTGACTTCAAAGTCAGGAAGACCAAGGCTCTAGCCCTGCATTTGACATTTACAGGCTGTGTGACCCGGGCAAATTGCTTTATCCCTCAGCTCTAAGGCAGCCCTCCAAGATTATAGGGCTACAGTGGCTACACTGCATTGGGAAAAGAAGTTTCCTCCCCCAGGAATTCTCTATCAGAGTGAAAACACAGCTATCCTCTCTATCTCCTAGCCTTTTATGGAGGAGTTATCCTCTCTATTCCACCCAGAAAGAACGTTGAACCCAGGAAGATCCCCATTGTCACCCATAAGCCCAGATATTCCTAGTAACCAACACCCAGAATCCAAGGA
Source organism: Gymnobelideus leadbeateri (assembly GCA_011680675.1). Taxonomy (NCBI): domain Eukaryota; kingdom Metazoa; phylum Chordata; class Mammalia; order Diprotodontia; family Petauridae; genus Gymnobelideus; species Gymnobelideus leadbeateri. Next base: position 168,597 of record WOXC01011423.1, read on the forward strand.
CGTCCAAAATGGTATTATAGTAGAAAGAGCTCTGGACCTAGAGTTGGAAGATCTGGGCTCAAATCCTGCCCCTTAGTCCTACTGCTTGTGTGACCTTGGGTAAGTCACTTAACCTAACTATGCCTCAGTGTCCTCATCTGTAAACTTATTATATCTAACATCGCTTCCAGCTTTAGCTCCATTATCTTAGCATCATTGATTTAGAACTGGAAGGAAGCTCAAAATTCAGTTAGTGTACACACACACACACACACACACACACACACACACACACATTCATTTTACAGATGAGAAAACAAGCCCAAGGAGGCTACGATTTGTCCAAGATCACACATGGATAGTAAGGGACAGTGGTGGAATTTGAACTCAGCTCCTTGGATTCCAGACTTAATGTTCTTCTCATTATACCATACTGCCTTCCCAAGGGCTGATGTTGGGAGTTAAATACAAATAGGAGTGAGGGGTCGAGAGGTGGGAGTGGAGGTGGCTGGTCAAAGAAGGGAAGGGTGCTCATATCCAAACCCAATATAAACAGGTGTTGTGCAGATATGGCTAAAGGAAGGCCCAGATCACAGTAGAATCATCCCTACAGACCCCATTACATTGGGGAGAAGATGAGGTCCCATGTGGTTTTTCTGTCCCCTGTCTTCCAGTCTGGGAAGAATTGCCACCTTGCCCCGCTCCTCCGTTGGGCCATGGGTGCATCCAGCTAGATCTCATAGAAGCAGCCTTTCTGGGAACCAACTCATTGGCATGCAGGGATCTCACAGGAGGAAACTGGAGTAGAGGGGCTGGGTCTGACCTTTCCCTTCCTAGCTGCATAGCCAGCTGACTGAGAACACTTGTTTGAAGTTCATTAACAGGGCTTAATTGCATTCTTCACAATCAATAAGCTGTCTCTGTACAGGAGCCCAGCACAAAAGGCCACCACAGCAAGCGCTAAAAAGGAGGCATTTGTGCTCACAGCAGAGAGGGCCTCACAGTGGGGTCCCTTTATCAGGCTCGAGTGGTGAAGGCGAGGGTGTGGGAGATGTGGAGGGCACTGCGGGAAGGGGCCAAAGGATCAAGGTTGGACCAGCTCTGCCCTGCAGGGAGCAGCAGCGGCACCCCAGAGCCAGGATCCCCAGGAAACTGGCGCAGGGGGGCTAGAAGCCAGGTCAGATGGACTGGGACTCAGTCCCCTTCCCAACCTCCCTAACAATTGTCCATCCAAGCGCAGCACAGGGAGGTTGGACTGCCCACAGATGTTTAGCTTCATTTGTGAGACTATGGTCAAAAATCATAGGATCACAGGATTGAGAGCTGGAAGGAACCTTGGAGTTCAACTGTCCAACCTCTTCATTTTACAGATGAAGAAATGAATAAATCCAGTGACTTGGGAAAGGTTGTAGAGGTCATAAATGGCAGCAGGAGATTCACACTCATGCCCTCTCACCCCAAATTCAGATGCCCTTGGACCTTACAAGGCCAAGGTCACAGCTTTTATTTCCGTGAGGACCAGAGAGCCCAAGTCTCTTCCACCGTTGTAGATCAATCTTTTATCCTATCTCTTGGTAACAGTGTGAGAGGTTATGGATAACTTCATGTAAACCCATTCCCACCACAAAAAAAAAAAAACATGTTCCTATACAAAAGACAGGACAGTCCTCCTCTACCCCCCCACTCCTCACTTAAAAAAAAAAGTTTCCTTTTTTAAAAAAGAGAAAATCATTAGGGATTTTAATCAAACCGATAGATGAGGCCTTATACAATAGACTAAAGGCTATCCAATATTTCTTGCTTCATTTTTATAAGAAAAGGTGTCATCATAGTGCCTCAGTCTACCCCTCAATACAATGGAAAGAAGGAAATTTGTTGTTCCTCAGGTATGATGTGAAGATAAATTAATGAATTTTTAAAGAAGTGCAGTATAAAGCCTAATGTATAAGAATGAAAGACATCAGTCAAGCAATCATATCATCTAAGAAATAAAATACTTTAAGAACAGGGATTCATTCTTTCTCAATGAAACAAGGAATGTTTTATTCTTTGTATTTCTGTCATTGCATCAAGCACAGTGCCAGGCCCATAGCAGGCACTTAATAAATTCTTAATGGTTGATTGATTGATTTAAACAGTCATATTTGCTCCATGACCTTGTCAATTCTGCCAAGAGGGTGTAATTGGCTTAGGGAGCAGTGACATAAGCAGAAAGGGCCTGGATTTGAATCCCAGGTTCTTAACTTATCATCAAAGTGATACCTAAAGTTCCCTTCCTGGTTCTAAATCTCACCACTTCTTCTAATCAAGGACCAGTGTAGCCTGGAGATCCTTTATAAACAGTATATTAAGCTCTTAAGAAATCTTTATTAATTGATTAATAAAAAGTGTTAGGTGTGGAGTCAGTCAGATTTTGCTTCTGGTGTGTGTGCCTATGTGATAAATGGCAGAGAACTTATCTTCTCTGGGCCTCAGTTTCCTCATTTAAAAAATGGGGGGTGGGGCATTGAACTGAATAGACTCTGAGTTCCTTGCCAACTCTTAAATCTATGACCTAGGCCATGAAAAAGAGAAGAATTTTGTTGTTATGTAGTTGTGTCCAACCCTTCATGAACCCAGTTGTGACTTGTATGGAGTCACATAGTTAGGAAGTATTTGAGGCCAGATTTGAACACAAATCTTCCTGACTCCAGGCCTAACACTCTCTCCACTGCATCACCTAGATATCCATATAAAGAAATGAGAACTAAATTCTGAAATTTAAGATTCAAGCTTGATTAAAGGAATCATGAAGAACTAGTATCCATATGCATATGTGAACTGTGCCTGTGTGTTGGGAGGTGGGGATTTGAGGGTGGGGAATCTCTCTCTCTGTCCCAGTGTTTGCCCATGGCTTGTACCCTTTGCTTTGGGAGCGGCAGCTTTAGCATACCCTTCTCCATCATTCCCTGCATTCCTGGTCCCTGTTCTAGTTTCAGTGATGAGTCTGCAATGTCAGAGCCCTGGCAGCAACACCTCAGTGCTGTGAGGCTGTCCCAGCCCTCGCCTTCAATGAGAGTTCTCTGGCAGTAAATTGAACTGTCATTTCACCAGAGGCACTTGAGTCTGATAGCTGGAGTGTCACAGGAGAGGCCCCCCTATCATTCTGTCCTCTAGCCCCAGGGCACTGATAGGAAAAAGAGAATAGGCTCATCCTGAATAGCTTCAAGGTCAATGCTTTGGGGAAAGACAGACCTAGCCCCTGATTCAAGAGCAGGACAGCATGCCCAGACCTTTACTGATCACCACACATCCACAGAACTCCCAGGGCTTTGCATACATGGCCTCAAGTATCTGCATGGCTTCTAGGTCAATTTTCTGATCTTTTGAGGATACTAAGGGTTCAGCTGAGACACAGGCAAGTGGTTAGGAGGTGACCTAGGCACCCCACATACCAGATTACCTCTATCTCACCAACCCAGGAATTTGTTTAGAACAGAAAGGCCCAGAAAGGAACTTGATCTCCTTTCTTAAATTTGAGATGGGGGTAGGGATGTTTCCAGGTCACTTATGAGATGGGATCCCTCTCCTATGGAAAGTTCATAATAACCTAAAGATGGATTCTTAGTTGAATTGGAGTCTCACACTTGATATCAACTAAGTCTCAAACTCAGCCTGACCTGCAAGAGGGAAGGGGAGTCCAGGAATATATTGATGTCATCAGGGATGAAAGGAGGGATAATTCCAGGCCCATACTCAAAAGCTGCCCAGTCTGCTAGTATTTGTTAGAGCTAGAACTCTAATGGCATAGCCTCAGGGAGCTTGGGATAATTATTATCATGTATTAATAATAGTATAATCAATAATTAATAATAGTATACTCCTGATAATGAAGCAATGAAAAGAACCAACTGCAGATTGCAAACCCAGCCCTTCTCCTCATCCCTGAAGCCAGGGAAAGATAGAGGTTGGATGCTCTGTATTTATAGCCTATAAATCATGCCTTTATGGTCACCTCCAGCTGTGATCCCTGGGTGGGAGGCAGGGACTACTGACTTCTACTCATAACTTCCCAAATAGCTCCTTCAGTTTTTCCACCAGGCTCATCATTGGCTTTGATCTCCTCAAGTTGGACAGACAATCTTGAGGTCTTGGGGGCTAGAGGGGAGGGGTCTGGAGGTGGATGGGAAAGAGTGGGGACTAGATGTCTTTGGGGCACTGGGGCCTTACAGCTCCTCATTAGGAAACTGTGCAGCTTTTCTTTGGCAGGGGGAGCTGGGGTTTGGTGCACAAAATGTCAAATTGCAGAAATTAAAAATGTAAATGCTGGCATCTAATTAACCAGTTGACAGCAGTGCACAGCTGCAAGTGACAGTGACTGATTGCCTTCTGCCAGCCTCCTCTAGCCCACCCTACTCCCCATCCCCACCCTCTCCCCTTCCATCCCTTGGAAAGGAAGAGGACATCAGGACAAAGTGGCTTATTCAAGAGAGATTGTGGTTCCTGGCTAGAACTAACCAATTGGAGGGCACCCCAGTACTGTGGTGGACACAGCTCTACACCTAATGACCCAGACTGGAAGGCTTGGGTTCAAATTCTGCCATCTATGTGACCTTGGACAAGTCACATTAATCAAGTTCCTGATCTGTAAAATCAGAGGTTTGGAATAGATAGCCTCTAAGGTCCCTTCCAATGCTAAGTCTATGATGCTATGAAAGAGCATAACCCATTCCCTTGCACAAGGGAAGGAACTAGACTTCTGTTACCTGGCTCAAAGGTCAATCAGTCAGTCAATAAGCATTTATTAAGCTCTTACTATGCACTGCTGGGGTAGATAGATGGCACAGTGAATAGAATGCCAGGCCTGGAGGCAGGAAGACTCATCCTCCTGAGTTCAAATCCAGCCTCAGACACTTACTAGCTATGTGACCCTGGGCAAGTCACTTAACCCTGTTTGCCTCAGTTTCCTCATATGTAAAAATGAGCTGGAGAAGGAAATAGCAAACCACTCCAGAATCCTTGCCAAGAATACCCCAAATGGGTTCACCAAGAGTGAAAAATGACTGAAAAAAATGATTGAACTCAGGTGTTGCACACTATGCTAAGTGTTAGAAATACAAATATAAACAGAAAGGAAAACCAACCCCTGCCCTCAAGGAGTTTATATTCTAATGGGGAAAGATAACAAATAAAGAAGAGCTGAAAAGGAAAGGAGGGAATAGTAGAAGTCCTTTGGAAATGAGTCAGAAGTTCAATCTGGAAAACAATGAAGACATCTTTGGCCTGGGCCTCCATCTTAAAAGGAAGAATGGTCTAGTCAATCAGAGACTAAGACAGAGGTTGACATGCCCCCTAAGGGCATGTTCCATGTAAGAAGTAGTCTAGAAGTGGCATCAGCTTCCAGGTTGAAGAGGTTTCCATGATGTGTCCATGACCCTAAATAAGAGGTCCTGGTTCCCCCACTGTCTCTTTATATCTTTGAGTCTGATTTCTCTCCTTCTCACATCCCAACCCTGGCAGATACTACTCAGACATCGGGAAGATGCCAGCCATCAGTGACCAGGACATGAATGCTTATTTAGCTGAGCAATCCCGCATGCACATGAATGAATTCAACACAATGAGTGCCCTCTCCGAGATCTTCTCCTACGTGGGCAAATACAGTGAGGAGGTAAGCCTGGGCCTTCAGAGAGGGAACAGTGGGCTGACAAGTGTCCACCCAAGGCTTCTCCCAAACAGAATGTTCTCCCAACAGATTCCTGTCACTGCTTAGATGCTTCTACCATCCAAGAAATCTGGGGGTTTCTGCTCTAAATATTGTGCTCCTGGGATTCAAGGCTTTCTCCAGCACCATCCCTAGGTCCCCCCTTTATGCCTTCCAAAACATAGTACACATGCAATCAGTCTTTGCTACCATATACGGAAACCTCAGGATACAAACAAGACACAGAACAGTAATGCTGAATCCAGTCTCATTACTCATTTTTGGCTCAGTCCCAGTTAACAAATAAATCAGGCTTTTATGATCATCTCCACTTGTCCTTCCTAGTTCTCCTTGACTTCCGATGCCAGTCCCAGGAAACCATTTTCTCACAGTTTTTCTGAGCACTAAAGGAAGTCAGGTCATTTCTTTCCCATCTCCAAACCCCCAGCCCCCACTCCAGTTCCAGGTTAACCTTACTCTCTTTAAAGCTCCAAGGACCCCAATAAGGCAGCCCCCTTGAAATCTGCCCACAAGATTTCACTGACTTAGTCTCTTCCTTTTTCTGGCCCTCATCCCAGGATAGAGGTCTAAAGAAGGATCCAGTGCCCCATCTTTCTAAGCTCAGTTTTTCTAGAGTCCCAAGTCCCTTCATAATTCTGGCTCCCAAGGTCACCAGCCTTCTAAACGTCACAGACTTCACATTCATCTTTTTAGGGCAGATTGTCTTGTAATACATATCCACACCTGCATAAAGCCTTGACATAGCTAAAGACCTATGGTATGATTCTAAATTTACTTATACCTGGGGGGCAGAGGATTAGGTGGGAATTTTGGTAGGGAGTTCAGGGTTTGAATCTCATCTCTTATCTCCAACCTTCCCACCATAATAAGCGAGGGACTCACACACCTAAAGGAGATACCTGAGGCTTTCCATGCTACCCAGTTCTAACCTTGTTCTTCATAAAGCCCTTCCCCTTAATGATATCACCTTAAAAGTAGTTACATTTATGTAAATTATGTAAAAGTACTTACCTAGCAGTTTAAAATTTGCAAGGCAAAACTTTTCACATGCTATCTCATTTCACAACCACATGAAGCAAGTGCTATGAAACTGATGCTGAAAGAGAATGACTTGCCCAGGACCATACAGCTAATATGTGTTTGTTTCCAAGGCAGGATTTGAATTCAGTTCTTCCTGACTCCAAGTCCAAGGCCCTCTCCACTGATCCTCACCTGGGCCCCATTCTCTTCTCAGCATCTGGGGTTTGGGATGAATGGGTGGGCTTAAGGAGGAACATATAGAAAATGAATGTGTGCTTCTTCCTATTTTTTTTAAAGGTTTGATTTTCAATCTCTTCCCAGTGAAGAGCTTTGGGTCAGCCAGAGTCAGCCAGGAAGTTTTCCACTGAAGTTTTATATCAAGCCTTTCTTAGACATAACAAGCCAACGAGCATTTTTAAGCACTTCTGTGCTAGAAACAGTAGACCAAGTAATCTTACTCTCCCATCTCCACCTCTAAATTATTTTTCCCTCTTCCACTTAACTGCCTTATTTTCAATTTCCCTTCATTGGGCTCCCCAATGTGGAGGAAAGTACTGGAATTACAGCCAGAAGACCTCAGACTGAGTATCAGCTCTACCACCCACTAACAGTGTGAATTCGGGCAAGTCATTTATTCTTTTGGAGACTGTTTTGTCACCTGTGAAATGGGTATAACACTGTCACTGAAGATGTGATTGTGAGGAAATCACTGAACACAGCCAAACAGTACATGCATTTTTCTTCCCCCACTTCCCTTCCCAGTTCTCAAGGAATCTCACCCATAAGAACCCTTTCTATTCTTGAAGTTTCTAGATACTGTGACCAGGATTTGCTATGAGGTGGGTACTGTCTTCTCCAGCTTCCAGGTTCTCTCCTGGACCCCATAGCTATTCAACCCAAGACTCAAAAATCATATTTGTTTTCAGACTTGTCTGACTGTGGGCAAGTTGTCCCCTTCTGGGTCTCAGTTTTCTCACATGTTAAAAGGGGAAGGGGACTGGGCAAACCAAAAGCTCCCTCCAGCCCTGTCATTCTATGAGTCTTTGTTCTGGGGCACGATGACAGAGGTGTTTGGGTGGAGGCCAGCATCAAATACTCAGTCCTAGTCTCTCTATCCCATTTCCTCACAGACCAACCTTAGGTTTGACAGGACAGCACCAGCTGATGAAGCCACACATTGTCATCTGGCACCTTCTGCCTCCCCTTTCCCACCTGTATACCCAGTATCTCCCTCAGCTCACCCAATGATGCTGCAGGCTCTCTCCACCCTCCTCCTCCTCCAGTTCAAACCTGCTCTCAGGAAAAGAACCGAAAAACTGAGCTCCCCATGACATAGAACACTTAATACACCTTCATGCCCAGGGGTGGTCACTTTTCAACACAGGGCAAAGCTCAAGGCAAAGTTTTGACCCTCCAATAGTGGAATTTCAGGCACCACCAAGTTAGGGAGGTGGATATTTTGGAGGGGCGGAGACCCTGTTAGCATCCCACAGACAACCATGTAGTCTCCCTACAATGAGCCCGGCTTTTAGATTATCTCCTTTGATCCTCTTGGATTTAAATCATAGATTTAAAGTTGGAAGGGACATTGGAGGTCAACTGAGTCTGGACCCCTCATATTACAGATGAGGAAGCTGAGACCCAGAGAGACCCAGGTCCAAGTGGCTTGTAAGTGTCTGAGGTGGGATTTGAACTCAGGTTCTCCTGACTCCAAGTCCAGTACCCTGCCTACCAGGACATGGTGCCTCATGGGGATAGTGCAAGTAGTCTTCCCTGTTATACAGATGAGATACCTGACACTCAGGTTGTCTGACTTGCCCAAGGTTACATAGCTACCAGGGGGCAGAGCCAGGGTTCAATGCAGGCTGGTGGACAGCCCTTTTCATCACAGTACAGCTTCTCTCAGCAAAGGTACAAAGCAGAAGGCTGCAGTAGGGGCAGACCAGGGAATGTTGGCCCGTCCCTGAATTTCCTTCAGAAATTGTCGTAGGAAAGTGGGTTGGTCTATTAACAAAACTACTAAAGGCTCACAGCACCAGTGGGTTTCTATATAGCTTTTCTCTGCTATTTATTGTCTCCTGAATACACTGAAAGCATGCACTAGTCTCCATATGTCTTGGTGTGAGCCCCCACATTTTGTATTCACACACACACACACACACACACACACACACACACACGCACGCACGCACGCACCCGCATGGTATACAGACTTCTACATATACTGGAATATATCCCCATACCTCCCTTCTACAAACCCCCTCCCCAATAAGCCCTGCACCAATAACAGTTTGTTCACATAGCCTGACATGCTGCATGGGCATGTACACGCAGACGCACACATGGATGGACATGTATGTTCTCATACCTTGGGTATGTGTCTACATGCACCCTGGGTATGAGTCTAAGTTTACATGCACTGCCTCTGACAGCCCCCACCCCACCCCGAAGCACACCAAGGTGCATGCTGGCAGGTAACCCATCTCCTTTGTCCCTTGTCTACAGATCCTCGGACCCCTGGACCATGATGACCAGTGCGGGAAGCAGAAACTGGCCTACAAATTAGAACAAGTCATAACCCTCATGAGCATAGACAGCTGAGAGCTGTCCATCCTAGACTCCCTTGGAGGGGGGACATACCAAGCCGTGCCTCAGACTAAATCATCATCTTTACCAAGTGCAAGTTCCGACTGGCTATAAGCAGCATCACCTGAGCAGCCCTCTCTCTCTCTCCCTCTCCCTCTTTTCTCTCTCTCTTGCTCACTCTTGCTCTCTCTTGCTCTCTCCCCTCTTCCCTCTCCGTTTCACTCTCTGTCTCTCCCTCCTCTCTTCTCCTTTTGTTTTGCTCTGCCAACACCCTTGGTGGGACCAAGTCACCCAGTCCCCAGCCATTGTGGCAGGACAGGAAGACCAGGAGCGAACAGGAGGACACAGGAGTTGAGATCTCTTTCCCAGCTGCGGCCCACCCTCAACACCAATGGATGATGATGTCTCCAGATGGAGATGAATACCCATGGACAGGGGTCATCTCTGTGCTGCTGTCACTACCTTTTGTTTCCCCATAGTTCCTTCTTTGGATGGACCCATGGCCTAGGGAATGGACAGAGGAACTCAGTATTATGTTGGCTGGGAAGACAGGGATGCAGCTTTCTCCTTCCGCCTGACCTCCATCTCTAGCTCTAGCCAATGGTCCCATCACTCAGCAGCCTTGAGAAGGAAAGCCACACCTCCCTGAGAAAAGCCAAGGTCCCTGTCTTATAGGAGGAGACACCCAGAGAACTCGCCTCCCCCCTTCTGCTTCTTCATCGCTGGAATTCCCCAGGCTGCCCTCCCTCTAATAATACCTTTATAGACCAAGCCCCCTCTCTTGATTCCTTTCTCCCTGGAGAAAGTCAATCAGAAAGAAAATGATATAATGGAAAGAGACCCAGATTCAAATCCTACCTTTGCTATTTACTACCTATGTGACCTTCAGGTTCCTCATCTGTAAAATGAAGGAAATGTACCGATCATCTCAAATAGTCCCTTGTAGGCTTAAGTCTACAGTTCTATGGAAAGCTGTGGTCTGACTCCCAGCAGCACAAAAATGTGGTGTATTGGGGAAGAGGAAGGGTGGAATGGGATGGCAGAGGAATTGTCCTGTCTTAGAACAAGATTTCTTATTTTTCATCTACCTTCTCTTTCAAATGAATCACAACCACCTCCCCAGGTCTAATTCATTGGCTCGTCTCTGCCCAGGGCCTCACACCCGACAGACAGAAAGCAATTGCTGATCCAGTAACTGTCTTTCTATTCCCTATTATGATCACTCATCAGGGGTCACTTTGACAGGGATTGTGTCTGGGAGATGTCTACTCCAAGCTGTCCCCATTGCTCCCACACTCCAATTCTAAGAAAGTAATTATCCACAGCCTTCTTTGCTCCCTGTTTCCCCCAGCAGCTCCTGGGGCCAATACTCATCTAACACAATCTCCCCCTCATGGTTCCATCAGCATCCAAGCTGCCTTCTCTGTAACTCCCTCCCTCATTACCCTTCTGGACATCACCTGTTCTTGGTGCTCCTGAACAGCCTTAAGATGGCCAAAGCAAAACCCTGGCTGGCCTCAAGCCTTTGGCTTACCTTAACAAGGATGAATAGTGCACCTTGGCCTAAAGACGAAGATGAAGGAGGAAGCACTCTAACTCTGCCATCTGTCTGTCCATCTCCAATCTTGGGTCAGCCCAGGGTTCAGTCCTGGGCAGGCAGCACACATATATGTACACACAGGGATTACACAGTGAACGATGGAACAGTAGGGTCAGAATCAGGAGAGACCTCAGAAGTCATCCGGGCCAATGCTCCACCCAACTCAGTAATCCCTAAAGGCAGCTCCAGCCACAAGTAGTATCTCACTGGCAGAGGCCAGGGAGCAGAGGAGAAACATGTGCCAGCAGGGAGGGGTACCCCACTTCCACCCTTCACTTCTTAGCATCAAATACCATTCTCTGACACCATCTTTAATAAAATCTAGTAGGGATGGAGTATAGCATTTCCCAGCAGGGCTTATGGAGCAGCCCTTTTTGGGGAGGGGGGGGGCTGGGGGAGAAAGAGGGAGTGTCAGGAAAGTATGTTTGTGTGAACATGCACATGTGTGCATGTATGGCTGGGGCAGGACTCAGAGTTTGGAGAGGCTTCTCTTTTGTGTGTATTTGAGACTTTTGGGAGGGTTCACCCTTAATCAACTCATCCTGTACCTTAAGGACATTTCAACATTTACTAAATGGGAGTACTGGTGGTTAGAAGGGAGAAAAGATAAGACAGGTGATGGGGGAGACATCACCCACCTAGTCAGTCTAGTTACCTGCCAAGCTTTGGATTTTGATGGTTTGGGGGTGGGGAGGGCAGGGAAGGGAGATAATGGGGACATCCTGGAGATAGCAGAAAATTTGACAGGAGAAGAAAGGACATATTTGGTATGTGACAAACAGAAACAGGAGAATGTGAAAAGAGTCATTTTAAGAGAGAGAAAAAAGAAAAACCAAATGCTTTGGAGAATGAAATGCTAGGTAGGGAGACTTAGAAATTACTTTCTAGCTGGCTCCTTCTCTTTTCCTCACAGAAACCTAGAGCACCAGGCAGGCTGGGCAGAGCAAACAGGGGGCTGAAGAACCCCAGGCCACTGAAATTCTTTTGCACATGTGAAGGGGTCAGGGAGGAAATAAAGGAAACACAGACATATTTAACACAAGTTTGCTGAATGGTAACTATCCGTGTGGGTGTGAAGGGTGTGGATGTGTGTGAATAGGCTTTGATTTTTTTTTTTTTTGCACAACTAGAACAAAAAAATGAACAAGCAGCAAAGATACTGTTGTCATGGTTCTGTTGAAACTTTATTTTTTAAAGAAATGTTATTATTGTTGTTATTGATAATATTTTATTGGTACAGGATTTTCCCTATTTTGTTGTTGGAAGACATTCCAAACACCTGAGAGAAACATACAGCTCTTTAAAAATGAACAAGGAGAAAAAAAGACCGCCATGTCCTAACCTCCCTCTTTCTCTTGGGAGATGGTATGTTAATTTGTAGAGAAGGGATTTGAGGACTGGTGAAGTTGTTTTTTTCCTGACACTCTGGTGCTTATAGTTTTTCCCTTGGTCCAGACAGCCGGGGGACCTGGAATCATGGGAATCTCCCTAGCTATAGTCCATCTCAAGGGTTTTTTTGTCACTTTTTCTTTCTATTTGTTTCATTCGACTTCTCAGTGCTCATGTGATATGATAGGGAACTAAAGTAAAAGTCTGAGAGGGTGAGGGGAGGAGAGAGAGAGAGGACCTATCCCATCTTTGGACTGAGAAGCTGGGCCCTCCTCACAGCCCACCTCAGCATCTAAAGGGTAGATGCAGATTAGTGGCTCTTAGAGCTACAACACTGGGGAAAGAGGAGGATTAGAGTAAACAGGGTAATTCTCTCCCCTTGAATTTGGAGGGGGTCTTTTATTGGAGGAGGGGGGTTAGAGATGCTTCTTTAACTCAAAGCTGATTCTTGGGGTCATAGCTGTTAAGGTAGAAACTTTAGCCCTGAAATCTCTGGTCACAGAATAGGAGGAAAGAGTTGATCTCTCCTCCCTCCCCTCTTCTGTGGTAGCTTAATCAACAAGCTTACTGTATACCAAGCTCTATGCCAAGCTCTGTGCTAAGCACTGGGGACACAGCCACAAAGTTGAAGTAGTTCCTGCACACAAAGAGCTTGTAGAACAGAAGAACTGCAATTCTCTCCCCACCCTGCCCCTACTAAAGCTATACTTTTTCTCCCCATTAGTTTAGAGCTCTGGGAGCTCAGAGGATGACCCTCAACTGTCCCTCTGAAAGGCAGACTGCCCATTCTCCTGCCTCTGCCCCTTTGGAGGAATTGGTGTGATGATAGTTTGAATATAAAGGGAAAGGTGTGTCAGGAAGGAAGGAAGGAAGGAAGGAAGGAAGGAAGACTCTGCTAGCTGTTTCTGTCCAGGGACTGAGAGGGTTACCAGAGTCAATGCCCACAGAGATTCAGTCTGCACCTGACCTCCATTCAGGAGCATTGGCATGATTTGAAAGTGGCATGGCTTTTGTATTAGTCCCTAAGGCATCCCTAAAGGGAAAAAATGTTTTACTTGCTTCTCCCTCAGAAGTGGTTTTAGGTATAGAGAGCTTCCCCAGGGTCCTCATGGGAAAGGGGTGACCACTGTGCCTGCATGCCAGACTGGGATTAGAATTATTCCCTTAACACCCTCATAGACTATACTGAAAGCCTACTTTCTTCCTACTATAACCAAGAGCATAGTTGGGCACTAAAGTTTGTGCTCCCTAGCCTCCTAGAAGAGACACTTTAGAACCAGTGAATGAGGAGGAACAAAGAGGCCCAGACTGATTTGATGCCAAAGAAAAAGAAGTAAATAAATTAGAATTAATCTACATTTGTGGGGAAAAAGTTTCTATCTAGGTCTGTTCACAGGGAGGGGAAGGAGATGCTGGTTGGACTCCCCAGCTGCCCTCCTTGAGCTTGTTCTGTCACACACCCACATACACCTGCAATCCTGGACCCCCAAATTTCTCCATCTGACCCCTTCCAAGCCCTGCTGTGCCTGTGTACCTGACCCCAGCTGCATGTGTGGCTTTCAGGATGCCTGGCATCTTCTCCACTGCCCTCTTCGTGGCCATGCATGCCTCCAAAATCCCTTTCCCCTTTTCAGCCCCATGCATGTGTGGCAGCCTCTGCCTGGGTGCTTGTTGAATCCCTCTGTGATGCATGCTCTTGTCTCTGCCTTGCCCACAGATCTATTCTTTCCTACTCCTGCTCTGTCCATCAGACTTGCCCTTCTCACTCCAACCTCTTGCCTCCTCCTCTCTCTCCCTCCCTCACCCTCTTTCTCTCTCTCCCTCTCTCCTTCTCCCCCTCTCTTTCTTCTCTCTCTCTCTCTCTCTCTCTCTCTCTCTCTCTCTCTCTCTCTCTCTCTCTCCTTCTCCCCCTCACTCTTCCATATGATCCCAGGAGTTAACAACAGCCATCATTTCTTCTTGATCTGGCCAGCTCCACAAAGTAGGTCCATAGTTATAGTTTCCATGAGCTGCTTTGGTCAAACTCCTGTGAAATGCTGGTGTGAGCCCAAAAACAAAGATGTTCCCTACTCAATCTCAAAAAAGCTATCTTTAATCTCCCCATTGTGGGCATTCTCCTAATTAATGTAGGCCAGAGGAAAACTCAGCTCCATCAAACATTTCTGCTTTCTGTCTGTCCCATATTATTCTTTCTTGCTCCTGGTTCAGATCCTTTCCAGAGGACAACAGCCTGTTCCCCAATACTGTAATTCTCTCCTTTTCTGCCCCAATTGGAAAGTGAGTAATAACCTTGGACCTACTCCAGAGCAAAATGCTTTTGTTTTGTTTGTTTGTTACCTGTGATCTGAGTCTGAGGAAGAAGAGGGAGGGAGGCTGCAAGGGAAGGTCATGAAAATTAGGTGGATTATCATGTGACCTCTAGAGAGCTGGGGATAGTCCCACGGGCTATGGTGGAAGTCCTTCCTGGGAACCTATTTTTTTTTTAATGGATCAAAATAAACATGAAAATGGTCAGAAAAATTCCCAGAGAATGAATGTATCCCATACTTAGAAGGTACCTTTTGATCCAAGAAATCCTTTGTCTTCCCCACACCCATCCTGGTATAAGAGAGGTCTGGGAGGGCTAGAAGGTTGACAGTCTAAAGAAGAAAGGGGAGGGAAAGGTGAAGGATGAAACTGACAAGGCAGTCCAGTGCCTGACATCAACTGGGGAACCATTGTTGGAAAAAGCAGTCACGTTTTAGAAGGGCTAGCCTTGGGCTCTAGTAAGACCTTAACCACCAAGGAAGTCCTTGTTTCCCAGGGCAATTCCATGAGAATCAGACTCTCAGAGTTGGAAAGCCTTCCAAGCCAATCCTTAACTGAACAAAAGATGTGTTACACTATCCCTAACAAGCAGTCATCCAGCTTCCACTTCGTCCAATAATGGGGAGCTCACTACCTCCTGAGATAGCCTAGTCTTCTTTGAGGGAAGCTTTATTTATTAATAAGTTTTCTCTTAAGCTGAGCTCAAACCAGCCTGGCTGTAACTTCCATCTATCACTCCTAGTTTGCTCTTTGGGATGAGCAGAATAAAGCACCATGGTGTAATAGGAAGAGGAATGAATCTGGAGCCAGGGCCTCTGACTTCACTCTCATGTCACCCCAAGTGACTTGTATCAACCTCTGGGCACTTCAGTTTCACCATGTGCAAAATGGAGGGGTTTGATTTCTATTCATCTATGCCATAAGTCTCTTGATTTCATCCCATTTCCACATGAGAGCCTTTCAAATGCTTGAAAAAAAGTTCTTGGCTCTTGCTACCCCAGATTTTCTCTTCTCCAGGCAGGTGAATAACTAAAACACTTTTAAAAATCACGTTAGTAAATAAAAACAATTGTTTTGTGAGCTTGGCACAGTGACAAAGCAACACAGGGAATGGAAGACCATCATTGCATAATTCTCATTTGGTCATCTTCTTTGGACTTATGTCGCATCCCTAGAACCAGGCCTTGCCTACAGCCACCTTGCTTCTGTAGATCAGATAACCTTGTGGGGAATATGTATGGGTTTCTCATGGTGGATCCTTTATTAAAGCCGTGAGACACCCTGTACCTCTAAAGGTAGCAGGTGAGACTCAATAGAAACCAAGTTCCATAGTCGTCCCCGTTGACCCTAAATTGACAGGGAGAGAGAGTCAGTTCCCACGACTTCAGCCTAACATAACACACCTCTGCCATATTCATTGTTTCCTTTTCCCAGAATAAGGACGTCTTGGTCAACATTGGTTGTAGTGACTTCTCAAAATTATTTTGAGGGTATCTTTTCCCCTAGGAGGGCAAAGCAAAGAGTAAAGTTATTGAAAAATGCAAAGGAAACTTAAAAAAAAAAACAGACTACCTGACCAAAAATAGCAAAGGGAATTCAGAAAGCTGCTCACATTGACAGACCACTCAGCAGTTCAATACGCACACAAATAGATAGAATATATATTTTTTATTTTCTTCCTCTGGTTACTGTTGTTAGTCTGTTGGCTTGTTAAACCTTCCGTTCTTTAGCAAGAAAAGCTAGTTTAAGGAAAGCTAGTTTACCTCAGAGAATCCGTTTCCATTTGGAAACCAATTACTTCAAGTTTTGTAAAATGGCTGGCATTACCCTCCATACCCCATTACTATTAGAGGTTGGGGAAGGAAGGAAAGGATGTGGGATTTGTGCTTCACGAACTTGGGACCAGAGAGCCCAGACTGATCATTGGTTACTCTGGTGGTTAGCAATGCCAAGTACGCTATAGGATGGGAATGAAGTGTTGTACTACAGCCCTCCCTCCCTCTGCTGGGATTTAAGTTGGACCAGCCCATATTTTGACACCAGGTAGCTATAGCAACCAACAGGCACTCCCAGGCCTTGTCACTGAGTGAAGGCCATCATCAAATGAGCTGGAGTGTGGGAGAAGCAGGACAAAATTCTACCCTGATGGGTCCTCTCACAGCTCAATCCCAAGACTAGAAAGGGAAGAAATAAGTACATGACATGGATAAGGGGCAGACCAACGGGTGGTTTAAGAAACAAGCTGGGGCCTCTGCAATACTTGCTGTGGGACTCACAGAGAATAGGTAGGAGCTGGGTCATCTCTGCCCCAATCATCTCCCAGCCCCAATTTCTGTTTCAATAAAGCTCCCACCTTAAACACTGACCCTTTGTAAAAACATATCCTTAGACAACAGTGTTAACATGAGCCTCAAAGACATGTGAATGAAATCTGTTAGAAAGGAGGTTTGGGTTTTGTTTTTGCTTTTTAAAGGAAAAAAATTATCCTAGTGAGATAAAATGATAAAAAATAAATTTTAAAAAAAGTAAACCTATGCTATTTAAATTGGAGCCCAGTTGTTACTTGGTAAAGGTAAGCTTCTGTACCTTTGTTATAATTAATTGTATACCTGTGTATGTAAATATAAGGCATTCCTATTTTGCAGTCCAGAACAAAAAAAACCTATTTGTAATATAGAATAAAGTTTATTAAAAAAATAATTAAAATTGTTATTGTGAATATCCCTTTTTGCACATGAATTAGGATTGCATGGGCAGGAAAGGGGTGGGAATAGGAGTGGGAAGGGGGAGAGGGGGAAGAAGGCTGGATTTATCCATAGATCAAGTATGCTGTGGCATATTTTGCAAACCAAAAATCATACACAGTCTGAACTTCAAAGGATGTATCTTTTTTAAGGTCCAGTTCCTAAAAGCTCACATTTTTGTTGTAATTCACATTCATATGATTGTTCTTTGGGGTTTATAAAATACTTCCCTCACAAAAATTCCATGAAATTGATATATATATATATATATATATATATATATATATATATAAAATTATCCCATTTTACAGATAAAAAAGGTGAGGCTCAGGAAAAGTTAGGTGACTTACCTAAAGTCACAGAGCTAGTCAATAGGAGAGAGGCTCTTACCCAATAGTCTTCTGACTCTAAAACTAATGCCTTTCCTATTTACCATCACTAAAATATAGAGAATCACTTAGCATTGAAGTTAGTGAGCATCTATTAGGAGTACTTTTTATGATATTGTATCTATTATACTGAATATCAGTTCAGAGAAACTCTCTTTCTCAACCCAATGTCATCTGAGATGCAAAAGGCCTGGTACTTACCTACTCTTTTGGATAGAAATCCAGTAAATCTGAGAAATTTCCTCATCCTATTAATCAAGAGCAACAACAAATAAGTTTTATCAAGATCTACTATGTGGCAGGAACTATGCTCTTGGGTTCCAAAGAAAGGTCCCAACAGTCCCAATACCTCAAGGAGTTCACATTCTTTGGGGTAGATAATATGAAAACAGCTATGCACATATAAGATATAAAGAAGGCAAATTGGAGGTAAACTCCAAGAGAAAGCTCTAGGATTATTGCGCTGAGAGTCAAAGGAAACCAGAGAAGCCACGAGGAAGAGGTGAGGACAGAGAACATTCCAGATATGGAAGATGGCCAGTGAAAATGAACCATGAGTAAATGGAGTTAAATTTTATGTGCAAAGAATAGCGAACTTCCCTGGATCATAGAGAACATGGAGAGATCTTGGGAAACTTGAAAAGGGGGAATGGGTCAACTAGTTAAAGGGCTTTCAATGCCAAACAGAGGATTTGATTCTGGGGATAATCGGGAGCCACTGAAACTTACTGACTAGGGAAGTGACATGGCCAGACCCATGCATTAGAAAGATCCATTTCTAATCAGATGAGTGGAGGAGAGACTGGAGTGACCACATAATGAGAAGACAGGATCATTGGAAAAGAGCCTGATGTTGCGAAAGATTGAAGGCGAAAGGAGAGAACAGTGGCAGAGGATGAGATGGAGAAGTGGAAGCAACGAACATGAGCTTGGATAGATTTGGGGAGATAGTGAAGGAGAGAAGGGCCCCTGTGGTTCATGGGGTCATTAAACGTCATGCATGACTGAAGGAATAAACAACAACATACAACATCAAGGATTCCAGAATGAGATAAAGATACATACAGTAGTAAATTATGAGAGCAAGCTCAGTTGTATTTGGCCACATGACAAAAGTTGTTAGTCTCCTCTGAGAGCCCACAGTGTGTATTAACATTTACATGTTGATTCTGGAGAGTTGGTCAACAGCTAGTGGCTTAAATAGAGACCCCATAAACTCAGCTAAGCATTAGGTGTTATCTCTGTGGTCAAGATCCCAATATTTTGTTTCCACAAGACTTCTCTTCATGAAAAAAGAATTCTCTGAGAGGAAATAGGACCTGTGTTTTAGTGGCTAAGAGTATGATTTAGAAAATCAGACCCAAACCCTTGTAATTGCCTTTTCACTAAATGATACTCCAAATTCCACCATTAGGAAATTTGTCTCATTAGGGCTTGTCATGGAAAATTGTAAATATTCCTTAAAGTGGGGGGCGGCTAGGTGGCGCAGTGAATAGAGCGCCGGCCCTGGAGTCAGAAGGACCTGAGTTCGGAGCCGGCCTCCGACACTTAATCCATACAAACAAAAACCTAGCCGTGTAACCTTGGGCAAGTTACTTAACCCCAATTGCCCTAAAGGGGCGGCTAGGTGGCGCAGTGAGTAAGAGCATCGGCCTCGGAGTTTGGATGACCCGAGATCAGATCCGGCCTCAGAAAATGAGCACCCACGCATAAATCAAATGACTAGCCGTGTAACCTTGAGCAAGTTACTTAACCCCAATTGCTTTAAAAAAAAAAAATATTCCTTAAAGTGGAACACTAAGTTTTATCAGTCATTTATACCTCAATGTGAATGAGTTTATCAGATCTCTTCTTAAGGGAAGTGATGGAGGAAAGGCGAGTTTGCCTAGATATAGGTGGGGATGAAGGAAAAAGGTAGTAAAGAGTCAGAAGAGGCTCAGAAAGGGAAGCTGGGGGACAAAGCAAGCTTTGTCACTTCCTAATTTTACTGAGGGTCACCTCTGAAGTGGAGGTGATGCAATGAAAAGAACATTGGATTGAGATCCAGGACACCTAAGCTATACATTTACATACATATACACACATACACACAGAGGTACACACATATTAAAACATGTTTTATATATGTTTACATATAAAACATACATTCTAAATAACCATGGTCAATTATTTTTGTGGCTCTGGGCCTCCATTTCCTTATCTATCCTATCTGATTAGATGGCATCTAAAGTTTATTCTAGTTTATCCTAGGATTTAAAATAAAGAGGAAATAAGAGAATAAAAGGAGAGAGAGGAAAAAAAGAAAAGGTGGAAATTGTGGTTTACTGAGATTTTAGGAAAACACTTGATAAATGCTATTCTTGCAATTAAGATGAAGAGTTATGAATTCATCATAATTGTTTGGATGGCTGGACACAAAGAGTAGTCACTAAGGATTTAAGAAAAGTAGGTTTCTAGTAAGTACCCCTCAACATATGTGTTTGGTCTGGACAAGCTTTGCATAAGCCATAGATGGCATGTTTCTCATATTTGCAGCAGACACAAATGCAGAATGGATAAGTAACAGGTTAGATCCCTGAGCTGGGATCCAGAAATATATAAACAAGTTAAAACACTGAACCAAATTTAGGATACTATGGAATAGGGAATAAATCTAAAATCTTACGTGCATTCAAAGAATCATTTTCCTAAGCATAAGACTGGTGAACCATTGCTAGACAACCTCTTTATCTGAAACATTTCTGGAAGTCTGAGTGCATTGCACACTCATTAAGGTTGGACAGTGTGACCTGGCAGCCAAGAACACTAATTCAATCTTATGTTCCATTAAGAGAGTCAGAGCATCCAGAACAAGAGGGGTGATTGTCCCGCTATTCTATGCCCTGTTCAGATCCTATCAGAGTATTGTGTTTAGTCCTGGATGTCCCATTGTAGGGATGACATTGACAAATGAGAGAGATGACAAGCATTATGGTGAGTCTAGATCATGCCATAAGAGAATTGATTGAAGAGAGAGGGGATGTTTAAGGCTGGACGAGGGAAACCTTAGGGGAAAAACACAACAGTTGTCCAGGTTTTGGAAATGCAGATAAGAAAAGGGTTCAGCTTGTTCTGCTCAACACCGAAGTGCAGAATTAGTAACAACAGCTGGAAGTCACAAAGGTAAATTAAGGTTCTGTATCAGAAAAATATTCCTAACAATTATAAAAAGGAGGGAAGGAAGAATATATTTCCCATTTCTCCTGTATATAGCTTCCTTTGTATATCTTTGCATTGTCTCCCCTATTAGATTGTAAGCTCCTTGAGGGCAGGAGCTGTCTTTTGCCTCTTTGTATCCCCAGCCCTTAGCAGAGAGCCTCGCACATTATTATTATATTATATATAATATATTATTTAATAATAATTATTATTATTATCTTATTTGATCCTCACAGCATCCTGGGAGGTAGGTGCTATTATTAACCTCCATTTATAGTTGAGGAAACTGAGACAAAAAGAGGTTAAGTGACTTGCCCAAGGTCACATTACCTAGTGTCTGAGATTGGATCTGAACTCAGGTCTTCCTCACTCCAGGTACAATGGACTGTACCACCCAGCTGCCCACTGGACCAGTCACCAGAATACAGCATAATATTGAACTTCAGTCCCCCAGGGCTTACATTATTACTTGTGAGATGCAGCTTTTGGACAGTACTTACATCTTTGGATTGGTGCCTTTGAAATCTCTTTCTTTGGAGAAGCTGTGGTATTTGTTGGGGTCCTGTGAGGAGATAGCTTATGTCATAAAGAAGAGATGAAGAAAGGGAAAGGAAAAAAAGGAGCGGGAGAAGAGAAAGAAGAAGGGAAAGAGAAAAGTAAAGATAGTAATTGCTTTAGGATCCTTCATGCCATAAGCTCCCAACCACACTAACTCCAGCCAGGACATTTTAAGCAAGAGTTTTTATAGCACTGTTGAGGTCATTGGCATGAAGGCTAGGTGCTGCTTTTTAATTTATCCATATTTGTCCTTTTGGTGAATTCACCCACCCCTGCTGATAAAGGCCCTTTCACTAGCAATGAGCTTCAGGCAGGTGGTCCCATGGAAGGACTGATTCCAATCATCCTAGAGGAGAGAGATCCCTAAGCCTCTCTGTCCTCATCCTTCAAGAGCCTATAGCTCTTCTCCCAGAGTAGACCCTTGCTCTGAAGGGCAAATGCCTTTCTGAAATTCTTAAATATTTTTTTCAGCAGTGGATATAGTTTGCCCCAACCCCCAAGTCTCAACCTGCATCCTGGCTTTCTGACAGCAGCCCCAGTCACCAGCCTGTGTCTAATTAAGGCCAGATGGCCTCTCTCAGGTACAGGAAGAACTCATTCTCCCCCCAGCCATGGATCCCCTTCCCTACCTCTGCCCCACACCAGCTGTGTGGGACCAGGACATGACATTATCCTGGCTCCCAGATTGCTACAAATCATCCCTTCTGTCTGATCAGCTCCTAACTCAAGTGATGGGGGAAAGAAGAAGGGAATGCCAAGGATAGGAAAACTGACTCCCCTTTCACACCAGGAATATCCTCTTCTTCTCTGTTCCTCTGTCTCTGTGTCTCTGTCCATCTTTCTGTTTCTGTGTGTCTCCCCCCCGCCAATTTGGCAGTTACTCCAAAAGATCTATTTGCCAGTTAAGTGAATGAGTAGTTATTCCTTCCATTTCCAAAGATAGCCTCATCACCAGTGAACCCAGCATCCTCCATACTTTTATGCACCACATACTATTTCTGACTTTGACTTATTCCTAGGTGTCATTGATACAGCATCTCCTGAACCACCAGGTGTTCAACACTATGCTAGGCACCATGGAAGATACCGGAGAAGTACCCAATACAGCTCCTGTCCTTGAGGAGGCTACAAGTTATGCAGCTGAGCCCGACAGCAAAAGTGAATAAAAAGACAATAAAGCACTTATAAAACCACAGCTAATTGGTATCATACTCCTAGCAAAAGGAATATATCGCAAACAGAATGCACAAGGACTGAGAGAACCTGGGGAAGGGTGAGCTGAGTAGGGGGAGGTCAGCCAGGGAAAGTTGGGAGCAGGAGCTGGGCAAGCAAAGAAAAGTCTAGGATTGAAGGGCACCTGAATCAATCAGTCAGTCACTCAACCCTTCTTAACACTACTTAACCTACAACCATTGGGCAAGCTTTTATTGAAGCAACCAATTAATCAAAGGCATTGAACCAGCTGCAAAAAAGTCCTTAATCAGTTTGGAAGGAGGGAAAGCCATTGGGTGAAATGAGACAAGGCTACCTTGGGATTGGCCAAAGAGACTCAGTCACACCCCGTGAGGCATAGTGGCACCTGGGCATTCCAGGGGCTGGTCAGGCGAGTGGCGAAGGTGAAACCAGCCAAACCCCAGAGAAGGAAACTTGGGGCCAAGGAGAGAAGGTACTGTCTCCTCTAAGGAGAGAACTGCTCTCTCCTCCTTTACCCCTTGGCCAGAGAATGAGCTTGTGAAACTTTAGAAGGTTGGAAGAAATAAGAGACTTCCCACCTGCACCCCAGCATGGCTAACAGCAGCATCTGCATCCAAAGTTAGGAAGAAATTAAATACTGAAGAAAATCAGGACTCTCCAAGGAGCCTACACCATGCCTAAGGGTGATGTCGTGAAGACTGAATGGAGGGAGAAAAGGACCCCAGTGATCAGAAGTGCGAGTTCACCCCTTTGCCAAAGGACTCTCTAAGCTTGAGTGCACTTTGCCCAGTCTGTGTGTGTGCTGGCCGGAGGAGGTGGCACAAAATCTGGGGAGAAGGCTCTTTTACCAATTCTTCTTACTATGTTACCTTAGTGAAGGCCTCTGACTAAAAGCTAATTTGTGCCATCTGGCTAATTGATATCAGCTGGTAATCAGGGTGCAGCGCTGGGAGAGTGGTAGGAGAGATGATTGCATTAGAAAGACACCCTGAGTCCTAAGAGGAGAAATGGCAGTGGCTCTGGGGTCCAGAGCTCCCAGTCTGATGGGGGAATTTGTATTCCCAGAGACCATGCTACCAAAGGAAAGGGGAATTCCATTTCTGGGAATTAGCAGAGGCCAACTCTTCACCTACTTTGCCCTTTGTAAACGCTTCTTGGCTGCCTGCCTTGGCAGATAGGTGATGGACTCCAGATGCAAAGGAATGCACACTTTTCAGATAGCCAATGTCTGAGCTGGTTTTGCTTGGCTAGGATATTTGTTGTTTTGGGGTTGTTTCAGTTGTGTGCAGCCCTGTGTGACCCTGTTTGGGATTTTCTTGGCAGAGATACTGGAGTGGTTCGCTGTTTCCTTCTGCAGTTCATTTTACAGATGAGGAAACTGAGGCCAACAGGGTTAAATGATTTGCCCAGAGTCACACTGCTAATAAGTGTCTAAGGCTGGGTTTAAACTCAGGAAGATGAGTCTTTCTGACTTCAGGCTAAGTATTTTATCCACTGTACTACCTAGCTACCCTCCTTATTTGTTATAAGGGTTCTTTCCTTTCTTCTTTCTTTCTTTCCCTTCATCCTCCCTTTCCCCCCCTCCCCTCCACTCCCCTCCCCTCCCCTCCTCTTCCCTTTCCTTCCCTCCCCTCCTCTTCCCTTTCCTTCCTTCCCCTCCTCTTCCCTCCCCTCCTCTTCCCTTCCCTTCCCTTCCCTTCTTCCCTTCCCTTCCCTTCCCTTCCCTTCCCTTCCCTTCCCTTCCCTTCCCTTCCCTTCTCTTCCCTTCCCTTCCTTTCCCTTCTTTCCTTCCCTTCCCTTCTTTCCTTCCATTTTTCTAATGGTGGAAGAGGATGGATAAGGGAAAATAGCCAAGAACAACAAAGGAAGGTAAAGAAGAAAGAAAATAAAAATGTGTTGTAAAAGCCTTTTTTCTGCACAAAAGGGATCAGAAGAAAGGCCAAAAAAGAAGCAAAGACAAGCAGGACAAGTTTGAAAGTGACAGGTTGAATTTACTGTATAGTCAAGAGCAAGTTGTACATAGCAGAGACCTGCGCTTTTGTACACGATCCTCTTCATGCCCATTTTATTTGGTGCGTGTTAAATTCAGAATTTTTTTTTTAAGGAAGAAAGGAAGAGATCCAAAAATAATGTAGAGATAAGCACCAAAGTTGACAATGCTCTGAATTTGGTTAATACAAGAAAATGGGAGAAGGAAAAAGAAGATGCCTGAGGAGCTGATTGTATGAGGGGTGGGTGTCATTGGTGAAGATGGAGAACATTTAGAAGGTTATGAACTTTACTTATTGATTCACAGCAGCCTAGGGGCCAATGGGATCTAGTCCAACTCACTACCTAATACTAATAACCATTTGTGCTAGTGCCGTTCTTGAATGGCGAAGAGAGAGGCAGTATGGCAACCACAGAATCTGGCTTCAAGTCATGGGTGTACTGATGAATGTTTAACAACCAGCTCTTCAATTAAAAAAATATTTCTGTGCATAAATTTAATCTGCATTATTAACATCTTCTCCATCATTTTGTTACATCCAGATAATTTACAAAACAATAAACAAGCCCTGATTTGTAGTGTTTGATTTCCAAGTTCACATGAGTCAGTACAAGCTGGCTCCAGTATATCTCTGATTCAAATCTCACCTCTGACACTTTTTAATGGAATCAGACAGGTCGGCCCTTCCCCACCCCTATTCTATCCCCCACTTTATGGGAGTCCTGTATGTCGTGGCGCAGCACTTTGGAATTATCCGGCATACCATCAATGAGCTACCTTGGTTCTCCCCCACTCCCTCCAAATCTCCAAACAGCACGTCAGCAGAGACATGGCTACATCCCAGCTACAACAGAGAGGAGCAGCCAGGGTTCTCTTAAAAGGAGTGGTTGAATGCTCTGAGACACCCTTCTTTTCTCTCGAACATATGGATGGGATGCTCTCCACCACAGACTTCCCGTGGTGAGAACATGGGCTTTGATGGCTGCTTCAAGCATCCGTGCTGCTTAGGTGAACCTGAGTTAGGATCTCTGGTAGCCTCTTCTACTTCTTGGTTCTTTCCCAAAACAGGAATCTAGAGAGAGATTTTTCAAGGGGGAGCCACCTCAGGAATTTGGAAGTTCCTGGGTCTTAGTCAGTATTCCCATACCACAGTACTTCTTGAATAAGATGACCACAGACAGGAGGAAGAGACCAACCCCTAACCTAGTGGGGTAGAAGACCTATTTTGATAGGGGATGGGATATGGGTGGTGGTCCAGCAAAGGAGACCATGATGGGAGGGCCAGTGGAACCTGGAGGGGACTATTGATGGTGTCAGAAAGAAGGATGAGAATGCCTTGAGTGTATTGAGATCTGAGGAGAGGCCTCTGGTAAGGACACCCCAGTGGTGATTTGACCCTATTATTGAATGTCCACCTATATCCTTTAGTGACCTTTATAGATTGTCCAACAGTGAAGAGGGTCACAGCTGGAGAGATTGAGGAGACCGAGACTAGAATGGTATTGGAACCATTCTACAGCCTTATGTTTGCTATTTCCCTCTAATTTGGGGAACCTATCGGCATCGCATCCCTAGGCCACAATCTCCCTAACCGGAGGGATGTTAGAGTCAAATTTCTTTGCCAGGACATTGAGCTTGACTTGGAGATTGATCTTTACTGAGGCCTCAGACTTGAGATTTGTTGAACTCAGAGACTGGTGCTTCTGTAAATGAACCAGATGGGGGCATTCCCTGAGTCAGGGAAAAAAGGTCAGTGAAAGAAATAGCTTTTTCTTTATCTGTAGAATGCTAGAATCCTAGTGTTAGAAGGCACTTCAAAGGTCATCTAATCCAGGGTTAGGGAACCTGTGGCCTTGAGACCATATATGACCCTCTAGGTCCTCAAGTGCAGCTCTTTGACAGAATCCAAATGTCAATTCTGTGAAGTTAGGATTCAGTGAAAAGGCTCATCTAGTCCATTTTCTACCTGAAACCTGAGTCCCCTCCATAATATCTCTAACAAGTGCTCCTCCAGCCTTTGCTTGAAGACTCAGCTCAAGTGAGATGAAGCATTTGTGTGTGTGTGTGTGTGTGTGTGTGTGTGTGTGTTATGGTTGTTTTAAGAATGAGTCATACTCTCTCAAAGCATTATACTTTCAATCAGGTCTAAATTGCCAGAAAGCTCTTAGAGGATCATAGATTCGTAGCTTGCTGTTCAGTTGTTTCAGTCATGTCTGCCTCTTTGTGACCCTCATTTGGGGTTTTCTTGGCAAAGAGACTGGAGGGGTTTGCCATTTCCTTCTTCAGCTCATTTTACAGATGAGGAAACTGAGGCCAACAGGGTTCAGTGACTTGCCCAGGGTCACACACCTAGTAAATATCCGAGGCTTGATTTGAACTCAGGAAGATGAGTCTTCCTGACTCTAGAAAGGACAAGGACTACAATCTAGTTGCCCTAGATTCATAGCTAGAATGGATCTAAAAGACAGACCTTCATTGAACAAATGAAGAAACTAGCTCAGAGAGGTGGTTGGCCCAAGGTCATACAATTTTTTGTTTGTTTGATTTTTGGAGGGGGCAAGGCAAGGCAGTCAGGGTTAAGTGACTTGTCCAAAGTCACACAGCTAGTAAGTGTCAAATGTTTGGGGTCAAATTTGAACTTAGGTCCCGCTGATTCCAGGGTGGGTGCTCTAGTCACTGTGCCACCTAGCTACCCCTTATACAATTATTAAGAGGAAGAAAGAGAGCTGAGATTTGGACCCAGGTCCTCTGACCCCCAATCCAGTTATCTTTCCTCTGTAACATGCTAACTCTTCAATTTAATTCAAGAGCTAATACATTTATGAAACACCTGCTACACTCACTGCAGTGGGGGCTGCAATGTATAGAGCACTGGGCCTGGAGCCAGGAGGACCTGAGTTCAAATCCAGCTTTGGACACCTACTTGCTGTGTGACCCTGGGCAAATCCCTTAACTTCTGTCTGTCTCAGTTTCTTCACCTATAAAAGGGGATGATAACATTACCTGTGTCCCAGGGTTGTGAGGATCAAATCAAATACACAATATGTAAAGCATTGAGCCCACTGGGTGCTGAATACATGCTTATTTCCTTCCTTAGTCACTGGGGCAGACAAAGGTGAAAAACAGTCAATGGATTTAGACTTGGGGTCCTGGCTCTGCAATTTACTCCCTCTGAGACGCCAGGCAGCCGACTTCATCTCTCCACTCTTAGGCACTATTATCTGTAAAATGGAGGGACCCGGACTAGTTTAGGGATTCTTAACCTTTTTATATCATGGACCCTCGGGCAGCCAGGAAAAGCCTACAGACCCCTTCCCGGAATAATGTTGTTAAATGCATCAAATATATAGGATTATAAAGGAAACCAATTACAGTGAAAAGAGGTGATTTTTTTTTCCATCCAAGTTCATGGGCTCCTTGAAATATATTTATGGACCTCCAAGGGCTCTGTCGGCCCCAGATTCAAAACCCCTGATGTCTCTGGTACATATCCTCTGATCAATAACCCAACCAGCCTCAGGACTCCTGTCTTTGCTCCCCTCCTACCCAATTCACAAGCAGCCTTCTCCTTCTCCTCCCTTCTGGAAGAATTCTTCAGGGAAAGAGGGACCAGGACTAAGGCAACTGCCAGGCAGCCTAGGAGGGCCTCCTCTCTTTAGGGCCTTGGGTAAGGGTTCAGACAAGACTGGGCGGGAAGGGGAAAGGAAGAGGCCCCAGTGAGTTACGAGGCCATAATTCCTTCAAGGGCTTCTGGGGAGGTTGTAAAACTTCCCTCTCCCCCCATCCTCACGGGTCTCCTTTGTCCCCTTTGCCCCCAGACTGATTTATGAGCCTGTAATTCTAAGGCGAGTCTGCTTTTTATTCCACATAATCCAAATATTTTCATAAAGAAACATCATTCTTTCCCTTTGGTGCCAGCTTCCATGCTCAGAACTGGAAGAAAGACCAGCAGCTTGGTCTAAGTGGCAAGTGTCCCTGGCTGCAGCCCAGGACTATTGGGTTCCATTTTCCACCACCGGCTTATCTTAGAGCTACAGCCCACCCCCACCTCAACTATTCTTTGCCTCTGTAAAATTTAGGGCAGCATGAAAAAAAGGATGATGTAATGGACAGAGTGTTGGGTTTGGATTCAGGAAACCTAACATCAAGACCTAGCTAGCTGTGCCAATGACTGACTGTAGGCCTAGGGCAAGCCAGCTCCCTTCCCTAGACTTTGGCTTCCTCATCTGCATGCTGGTCATAATATCTTAATTAGAGGGGATGATGGGCATCTAGCCAAACTCTGTCAGTGTACATACAGATGAGGAAATTAAGGACCAAAGAAGTAAAACGACCAATCCAAGGCCACACAGCCATTAGGTAGCTGAATGGAGACAAACTCAGGTTTTCTGACTCCAGATTCAGCATCTTCTTCTTCTTCTTCTTCTTCTTCTTCTTCTTCTTCTTCTTCTTCTTCTTCTTCTTCTTCTTCTTCTTCTTCTCCATCATCATCATCACATCATATTCCAGGAATATAAGTTGTGCATGAAAATAAATAATTTCATTCTTGTCAGAAAAATACAGTATTTTCTGAAGAAACTTTCTGAGAATGGTTGTGAGAAATAAAATAAGGACCGAAACAGATGTTAATAAATAAAGCTTATTTAAGCATGCACCATATACCAGGCACTGTGAGAAGTACCGGGAACTCAAATACAAGACACAATCTTGCATTACAGAAGCTTATATTCAGGCATGGCTAGGTGGCATAGTGAGTAAGAGTGCCGGCCCGGAGTCGGGAGGACCCGGGATCAGTTCCAGCCTCAGTACTTAGGACCCATTCAAAATAACCTTGAGCAAGTTACTTAACCCCAATTGCTTAAAAAAAAAGCTTATATTCTAACATAGAATGCATAAAAAGCAGTGGTGGCCAGAGAATACCAGTATAGACTTTCCTTTTTGTTTTTAAATTTTTATTTATTTTAGTTTTTATTCATAGAATAAAACAAGCATTTCCATAACATACTAAATTTAAAAAATGATTGTACATGAAACCATCCCAGAAATAATGATAATATTGATTTGATTATTGGTAGGAATGGGGAGAGATGTGCTGTGTAAATGGGCCATAGCAAGAAGGTGGCCAGGCTTGAGTACGACTGGCTGGATAGAGCAGGTTCTTGCCAATCCGAACAGCTCAGCCTCAGGGTGAGAGTTTTAGTGTAAGCAGCAGTGTTCTAGGGCCTGGTCTCAAAGGACAACCAGTCACCATAAATCTTTGAGTATCTACTATACAAAAAGCCCTCTAACAAATACCATAAGTGTTGTTGAGTTGTTTCAGTCATGTCTAACTCTTCAGGATGCCATTTTAGGTTAAGATCCTGGAGTGGTTTGCTACTTCGTCCTCCTCCTCCTTCATTTTGAAAGTGAAGAAATTGAGGCATACAGGGTCACATGGCTAGTAAGTGTCATAGGTCAGATTTGAATTCAGGGAGATGAGTTTTCCTGACTCTGACCTCAGTACCCTATCCACTGCACCACCCGGCTGCCCTGACATTTATATGATGCTTCCTATATGCAAGGCACTATATTCTGAGTGCTGTACAATTATAATCTCGCCTGATCCCCTCAACAACCCTGGGATAGAGGTGCCATTGTTATCACCCCCACTTTATAGAGGAAGAAACAGACAATCAGAGATAGTGATTTTTCCAGGGTCACAGACCAAAAATGTGTCCAATCTTCATTGACTGTCATGGATAGAAATCTTTCTAATGGAGGGCTCTCAATTTTCCTCCAAGAAATGTTAAGATAGTGACACTTTTGAAATCAAATTGTCCTCATGAAGCCTAGAAGGCTTCTGCTTACTTAATGGGTCTAAGGTAACCACATTTTTTGAATACAGAGTTGAAACACATGGTCTAACAGAAGAAGATTCCTTTTGAAAAGAGTATTTTACTTTCTTGGATTCCAAGTTAACCTTGAGATTCTAAACAATGTAAATAGATTGTAAACATGGCACCTGCTGATCATAGCTATATTGTAGGGACTGGCCTCTCTCCCAGCTTGGCCTCTGACCCAAGGTTCAGCTTTAAGGTAATACTGCACCACCCTCCCTGCCTCTTTAACTTCTAAGAACCTCTGGGTTTTCCCTTTAAGACCAGCTCTTCTTGTCGTCCCTGGTGATGGATGGTAACTATGGAAACCACAATTAGGCTGTTTTGCTTGGTATCACTGAAAATTGCTAAGTGCAGACATCAACCCTCTGACTTATGTGGGGACCCAAAGAAGAAATGACCCCAATATCCTCCACTCCCAGGAGAAGCATAAGCCTTAGGGAGGGGTCTGGAGACTACCTCATTCACTAGAGGTCTCCCTAGCCATTCCCACACAGATAACTGGAAATTCTCCAGTGGCCTATGACTTACTGTATTTGATTAGGGATGGGCACAAGGAACAAGTCAGTCTGTAGAGACTTGCCACTATTAATACAAATAGGTATCAAGGCATATTCCCATACTACTCTGTGTGAGTGTGTGTGTGTGTGTGTGTTTGTAGTCTAAAAAAAAAAGGTAACTTTCTGTTTTACCCATAAAACAGTGGACTATTTGAGTGACTAAGCAGGATTCTAAGTTAATTCTATTCAACAAATATTGGGGAGAAATAATGATAGGAGTAAAAGAACATAGCTTTGAAGTCAGTCAGCCTGGATTTGAATACCATCTTTTCCACGTACTACTTGTGTGACTTTGGGTAAGTCATCTTACTGGGCCTCAGTTTCCTCATTTGTAAAGTGAAGGGGTTGAATTAAAACAGGAATTTGACCTTTGTTATGGGTCATAGATCCCTTTAGCAGATTGATAAAGCCTTTTACATACTTCCAAAAATAATCTTTTTAAATGGATAAAATAAAATGTAGAATTATAAAGGAAACCAATTATAGCAAAGATAAAAAAAAATGCTTTACATCTTTATGTAAAAGCAGGGTGGGATTGAACTCAATGGTCTGTAGGATTCCTTCCAGCACTTGATCTATGAACATATGATTGATTTTTATAGTACTTTATTTTTCCCAATTCCATATAAAGAAAAATTTTAACATTCTTTTTTTTCAGTTTTGAGTTCCAAATTTTCTCCTTCCCTCCCCGATCTACTCTCTTCCTAAGACAGTAAGCAACTTGATATAGGTTATATATGTTTAATCATGTAAAACATTTTCATATTAATCATGTTGTGAAAGAAAAGAGGCCAAAAGGAAAAAAAAAACATGAAAGAAATACAGAAAGTGAAAAAATAATATGCTTTAATCTGCATGCAGATTCCATCAGTTCTTTTTTTGGATGTGGATAGCATTTTCATCATGAGTCATTTAGAATTGTCTTGGATCATTGTATTGCTGAGAAGAGCCAAGTCATTCAGAGTTGATCATAGTGCAATATTGTTGTTATTGCATACAATGTTCTCCTGGTTCTTCTCACTTCATTTTGCATCAGTTCATGTAAGTCTTTCCAGGTTTATCTGAAATCCTCCTGCTCATCATTTCTTTTTCTTCTTTTTCCTTTTTTTTTTTTTTTGGAGAGGGGAAGGCAAAGCAATTGCAGTTTAGTGACTTGTCCAAGGTCACATAGTCAAGTGTCTGAGGCCAGATTTGAATTCAGGTCATCCTGACTCCAGGGCTAGTGTTCTATTAACTGTGCCACCTAGCTGCCGTGGTCCATCATTTCTTATAGCACAATAGTATTCCTTAAAAACCATATAACACAGCTTGTTCGACCATTTCCCAATAGGTGACCATCCCTCAATTTCCAATTCTTTAGCACCACAAAAAGAGCTGCTATAAATATTTTTATACAAATAGGTCCTTTTCCTTATTTTTTCTGATCTCTTTGGAATACAGACCTAGTAATGGTATTGTTGGATTAAAGGGTATGCACAGTTGGATTGCCTTTTGGATATAGTTCCAAATTGCTCTCCAGAATGGTTGGATGAGTTCACAACTCCACCAAAAATGCATTAGTGATCCAATTTTCTCACATCCTCTCCAACATTTATCATTTTCTTTTTGTGTCATACTGGAAAACACAGTAGGTGTGAGGTGGTATCTTCCTCAGAGTTATTTTAATTTACACTTCTCTAACCAATAGTGATTTTGAGCATTTTTTTCATATAAATATATAAAATTTTTATTCTTTTCATATGAAAACTGTTCAAATCCTTTGACCATTTATCAACTGGGCAATCATGTGTTCTTATGAATTTGATTCAATTCTCTATACATTTTGAGAAATGAGGACTTTGTAAGAGACTTGCTATAAAAAATGTTTCCCAGCTTTCTGCTTTCTATTCTTGGTATTGTTTATACAAACCCTTTTAAATTTAATGTAATCAAAATTATTCATTTTATATCTCATAATGCTCTCTAACTCATTTGGTCATAAATTCTTCCCTTTTCCATAGATCAAACAGGTAAAATAGGCTTTTCTTTCCTAATTTGTTTATGGTATCACCCTTTATGCCTAAATCATGTACCCATTTTGACCTTTATCTTGGAATATGCTATAAGATGTTGGTCTATAGCTAGTTTCTGCCATACTGTTTTCCAGTTTTTCCAGCAGTTTCTGTCAAATAGTGAGTTCTTGTCCCAAAAGCTAGTGGTTTGAGACTTCTCAAACACTAGATTACTATGGTCACATATTGTGTACTTAATCTATTCCAATGATCCACCACTCTATTTTTTTTAACCAGTACCAGATTATTTTGATGATTATCACTTTATAATAGTTTGAGGTCTAGAATGGGTACATCACCTTCTTTCAAATTTTCCCCTTTGATTCCCTTTATATTATTGACCTTTTATTTTTCCAGATGAAATGTATTATTTTTCTTAGTACTATAAAAGAATTTCTGATTGATTGGCATGACACTGAATAAGCAAATTAATTTAGGTAGAATTGTCATTTTTATTATTGGGGTTGGCCTATTTGTGAGCAACTGATACTTTTACACTTTAGCTCTGACTTTATTTGTGTGAAAAGAATTTTGTAATTGTGTTCATATTGTTCCTAGGGTTGTCTTGGCAGGTGGACTACCAAATATTTCATACTGTCTAAGTTATTTTAAATGAAATGTTTTTTTCTAACACTTTCTGCTGGGCTTTGATGGTTATATAAAGAAATGCTGATGATTTATGTGGGCTTATTTTACATCTTGCAATTCCTAAAATTGTTTATTATTTCAACCAGCTTTTCTGTTGATTCTTTAGTATTTTCTAAGTACACCACCAAAGAATGATAGTTTTGTTTCCTCTTTGTCTATTCTAATTCCTTTGATTTCTTCTCTTATTGCTATAGCTAGCATTTCTAGTATATATTGAATAATAGTGGTGATAACTGGGGCAGCTAGGTGGTGCAGTGAATAGAGCACCGGCCCTGGAGGCACAAGGATCTGAGTTCAAATGCAGCCTTAGACACTTAACACACACACACACACACACATATACACACACACACACATCTAGCCATGTGACCTTGGGCAAGTCACTTAACCCCAATTGCCCCTCCAAAAAGGACAAAAAACAAGAAATAAAACAAAAGAATAGTGGTGATAACCTGGCATTCTTACTTCACCTCTAATCTTCCTGGGAAGACATCTAGTAGATGTTACAGATAATGCTTGCTCGTGGTTTTGGATAGATACTATTTATTTTAAGAAAAAATCCATTTCTTCCTATGTTCTTTAGTGTTTTTACTAGGAATGAGTGTTGTTTACTAGGAATATAGAGATAATCATATGATTTATGTTGATTTGTAATTGATATGGTCAATAATGCTGATAACCCTGCATTTCTGGTATAAATTCCACCTGGTCACAGCATATCATCCTGGTAATATATTGCTGTAATTTCCTTCTTGGTTTTCTTTTGTTTTGTTTTTTGGTAATTTCCTTGCTAATATCTTACTTAAAGTTTTTGCATCAATATTCTTTAGGGAAACTAAAGATTCTTTGCCTGTTTTCACTATTCCTGGTTTAGGAATCAGTACTATATTTGTGTCATAAAAGGAATTTGGTAAGACTCATTCATCTACTTTTCCTAATAATTCATATGGTATTAGGATGAATTGTTTTTTTAACTGTTTGGTAAAATTCACTTGTGAATCCATCTGGCCCTAGGAATTTTTTCTTAGGGAGTTCATTGATTGGTTAAATTTCTTTTTTCTAAGATGGGATAATTTAATTATTCTATTTCCTCTTCTGTTAATCTCGGCAGTTTATATTGCTGTAAATAGTCATCCATTTCACTTAGATTGTTAGGTCTATTGGCATATAATTGGGCAAAATAGCTCCTAACAATTACTTTAATTTTCTCTTCGTTGATGGTAAATTCACCTCTTTCATTTTTGATACTGGAAATTTGGTTTTCTTCTTTTAAATCAATTTCACCAATAGTTTATCTATTTTATTAATTTATTTTCATAAAAAAAGATAATAGTTTTATTAGTTCAATAGTTTTCTTAGTTTCAATTTTATTAATCTCTCCTTTGATTTTCAGAATTTTCATTTTGGTATTTAAGTGGGGATTTTTGATTTACTCTTTGTCTAGTGCTTTTTTCAGTTTCATGCCCAATTAATTGATTGACTCTTTCTCTATTGTATTGATGTAGGAATTTAGAGACAAATTTTCCCCAATGTACTGCTTTGGCTGCATCTCTTCAGTTTGGGTATATTGTCTCATTGTTGTCATTCTCTTTAATGAAATTATTAGTTGTTTCTATGATTTGCTATCTCACCACTTATTTTTAGAATTAGATTATTTAGTTTCCAGGTCAGAGCCAAGATGGCAGAGAAGAAACAGGACTTCCGCACAGCTCCCACTTCTACATCCTCCAATACATGTAAAAAGTGACTGTAAACAAACTTTAGAGCTACAGAACCCACAAAGTGACAAAGAGAAACTAACCTCCCACTGAAAACAGTCCAGCAGGCCAGCAGGAAGGGGCCATCACAGCATTCTGGGGACAGAGCCCAACCCTACCTGAGTTTGAGATTTTAGTTTCAGGGCAGCCATGACCAGCCCCAGCTGAAGGGATGTCGAGAGAGTGGATCACCAAAAGCTGTGGTGGTTGCCAGAATTATCAACCCATAAATGCCAAAGAAAAAGTGAGAGATCAGTGTGGACTCTGTGGGACCAGGGTATCTGGGAGTGTGGTCTCTGCCTCTGCCCTATGGAGGAAGAAATGACTGAGGTGTGGTGGGCAGCCGCCACATGGTTGCTTCAGAACTCCTGGACTGCAGATTGTAGGGGGACCAAGTGACCAGTATGAGGGGTGATTGTGCTTGCTTTAACCTGCTAAGATCTGGATTGCAGTCTAGGGTGGAGGTACTGGGCTCCAGTGAGCCAGAGCATGTGAAGGCTTCAGAGAGGGCAGCGAACTAATAGCTCCAGCAGCTGAGAAAACCAAGCAATTTGGACAAAACTTTCCTCTCTGGAAGCAGAGTTCTACTGCGGCAAAAAGCTCAAAGTCAAGTAATTGAGTGGCAACATGAACAGGCAAAGGAAGCAAAGCAAACACAACAATCTCACTTTGGATTTCTTTTTGGACGACAAAAAGGACCAGAGAATGGAATGGGAGGAAGACAACACAGTCAGAACCCCTGTACCAAAAGCTTCCAAGAAAAATATGAACTGGTTAAAGTCCATAGAGGACCTTAAAAAGGATTTTGAAAACCAAATAAGAGAAGTAGAGGAAAAATTGGGAAGAGAAATGAGAATGATGCAAGAAAATGATGAAAAGAGAGTCAACAACATGACTGAAGAAAATAACACCTTAAAAATAGACTAACTCAAATGGCAAAAGAGGCTCAAAAAGGCAATGAGGAGAAGGATGCCTTAAAAAGCCAAATTTAGGGGGGCGGAGCCAAGATGGCGGAGTAGAAACAGCTCGTCCAAGCCTCTCTGCCCCCAGATTCTCCACAAACTATGTAAAAAAGGACTCTGAAAATCTTCTGGAGCCCCAGCACCCACAGAACGACACAGAGAAGCTAACCTCCCACTGAAGACAGCCCAGCACCCTGCAGGAAGGACAAGCGAAGTGGTCTGGGAGCCGGCAGCCGAGCCCAGGTCCACATGAGCCGAGGTTTTAGCCCCAGGGCGGCAGGGCCAGCAGCCGGCTGGAGGAACCCCAGAACACCAGGAACTGTGGAGATGCCAGAATTATCAACATAGACATGCCTAGGACAAAGTAAGAGGTTAGTGTCCTATGGACTTTGGGACCTGTATTTGGGGAATGCCTCAGCTCCCTCCCCTGGGGGCTAGAAGCTGCTGAGGAGACACACCACTGTGTAGTTTTCAGAGGCATTTCCGGCTCCCAGCCTACAAATCGTGGGGAGATCCAGCGATCAGTCTTGGGGGGTAATCGCTCTTGCTTTAGCCTCCCTGGATCTGGATTGTGATCTAGGGTGGAAGTTGTGGGTGGGTTTACAGCTTGCCAGAAACAGAAGTTGCCCCCCACACGTTCGGGACGAAAATTCCCCTATCTGGCCTTAAAGCCATAGTGTGGCAACAAGCCCAAAAGTCAAGCAATTAAGTGGCAACATGCCAAGGCAAAGGAAACAGAAAAATGCAACCCTAGACTCCTATTTTGGGGCATAGAGCAGGAAAAGGACTGTGAGGTCAGAAGTCCTGCTCCAAAAGCCCCAGAGGAAACCATGAGCGGGTTGCAGGCCATAGAGGACCTTAAGAAGGACTTTAAAAATCAAATAAGAGAAGTGGAGGAAAAATTGGAAAGAGAAATGAGAAGGATGCAGGAAAAGTATGAAATGAGGGTCAACAGCCTGACTGAGGAAAACAACACTTAAAAAATAGACTAACTCAAATGGCAAAGGAGGCCCAAAAGCGCAATGAGGAGAAGAATGCCTTAAAAAGTCGAATTTGCCAGATGGAAAAAGAATCTCAAAGTTCACTGAGGAGATTCATTCCTTCAGAGTTAGACTGGAGCAAATGGAAGCTAATGACTTTATGAGAAATCAAGATGCTGTTAAGCAGATCCAAACAAATGAAAGAACAGAAGGCAATGTGAAATATCTCATGGGAAAAACCACTGACCTGGAAAATAGATCCAGGAGAGACAATTTAAAATTTATTGGACTACCTGAAAGCCATGATCAAAGAAAGAACCTAGAAATCACCCTTCAAGAAATTCTCAAGGAAAATTGCCCTGATGTTTTAGATCCAGAGGGCAAAATAGAGGTTGAAAGTATCCACCGATCACCTCCTGAAAAAGATCCCAAAAAGAAAACTCCCAGGAATATTATAGCCATGTTCCAGAATCCCCAGATCAAGGAGAAAATACTCCAAGCAGCCAGGAAGAAACAATTTCAATATTGTGGAAACACAATCAGAATAGCCCAGGACCTGGCAGCTTCTACACTGAGGGATTGAAGGGCATGGAATATGATATTCCAGAAGGCAAAAGAACTGAGAATGAACCTAAGGGTCACCTACCTAGCAAAACTGAGTATTTAGTTTCAGGGGAAAATATGGTCATTCAGTGGAATAGAGGACTTTCAAGCATTCTTGAGGAAAAAGCCAGAGTTGAATAGAAAATTTGACATCCAGACACAAGAAGGAAGAGATGCCTGAGAAGGTAATCAGGGAAAAGAAATCAAAAGGAACTTATCAAAGTTGAACTATTTACATTCCTATATGGAAAAGCAATATCTGTGACCGATGATATCTTTCTCACTATGAAAATAATGGAAGAAGGGGGTGTGGTCATATGAATACATATGTGAATGTGTGTGTATATGGTTACAGTTATATATGGATAGAGGGCATAGGTTGATTTTGTTGGGAAGGGAGAGTACTCAAGGGATGAAATTATGAGGTGAGAGAGGAAAGTGGCAAGAGGAGATGGGGAGAGACATGGTAGGGTAAACTATCTCATGTAGGGAAGTGGGTGCAAAGGAGGGGGAGAATAAGGAAGGCTAAAAAGGCAAAACCACATTCACATTGAATTTGGTTCAGGGAGAAAATGACATACATACTAAATGGGATATCTCAACCTGCAGCAGGATAAGGGGAAGGGGGATGAGAGGAGAGATGATGGATGGGAGGGCATCCTTGGGGTGAGGGGAAGTTAGAAGTACCCACTATAGAAGAGGGACAGGATCATGTAGGGAATGGACCAGGTGGGGGGTGGGATGAGTGGGAGGGAATTACAAGCAGCCTTGTACAATATATCTACTATGATAATGTTTTGCATAGCTAGACATGTACAACATATACTGAATTACTTATATCCCAAGAAGGAATGGGTGACAAAGGAGGAAGGAAATGGATCTGAAATTCAAGGTCGTAACATTAAATGTTTCAAATATATATATAAATACTATTATTAATATTCTTTTGCCTATAATTGGGAGATAAGATGTGCAGGCATTGGGACACAAAGATTCATCTTCCTCTAATGGAAAAGTTGATGGGTGTATGGGAGAAGGTATGGGAGAGAGCAGACTGGAGGAAGTGATATCTTGTGGGACTGCTATTCTGGGAGGTTGGGTAGGGGAATAATGGGGGGAAAATGATTGTAACTCAAAATCTGGCAGAAATGAATGATGTAAAACAGAAGTTAATAAAATATTTGTTTAAACAAAAAAAAAAAAAAAAGCCAAATTTAAGGATGCAGGAAAAGTATGAAATGAGGGTCAACAGCCTGACTGAGGAAAACAACACCTTAAAAAATAGACTAACTCAAATGGCAAAGGAGGCTCAAAAGAGCAATGAGGAGAAGAATTCCTTAAAAAGTCGAATTTGCCAGATGGAAAAAGAATCTCAAAAGTTCACTGAGGAGATTCATTCCTTCAGAGTTAGACTGGAGCAAATGGAAGCTAATGGCTTTATGAGAAATCAAGATGCTGTTAAGCAGATCCAAACAAACGAAAGATTAGAAGGCAATGTGAAATATCTCATGGGAAAAACCACTGACCTGGAAAATAGATCCAGGAGAGAAAATTTAAAAATTATTGGACTACCTGAAAGCCATGACCAAAGAAAGAACCTAGAAATCACCCTTCAAGAAATTCTCAAGAAAAATTGCCCTGATGTTTTTAGATCCAGAGGGCAAAATAGAGGTTAAAAGAATCCACTGATCACCTCCTGAAAAAGATCCCAAAAAGAAAACTCCCAGGAATATTATAGCCAGGTTCCAGAATCCCCAGATCAAGGCGAAAATACTACAAGCAGCCAGGAAGAAACAATTTCAATATTGTGGAAACACAATCAGAATATCACAGAACCTGGCAGCTTCTACACTGAGGGATCAAAGGGCATGGAACATGATATTCCAGAGGGCAAAAGAGCTCGGATTAAAACCAAGAATCACCTACCCAGCAAAACTGAGTATTTTGTTTCAGGGGAAAATATGGTCATTCAGTGGAATAGAGGACTTTCAAGCATTCTTGAGGAAAAAAACCAGAGTTGAATAGAAAATTTGACATCCAAACACAAGAAGGAAGAGATGCCTGAGAAAGTAATCGGGGAAAAGAAATCAAAAGGAACTTATCAAAGTTGAACTATTTATATTCCTATATGGAAAAGCAATAATTGTGACTGATGATATCTTTCTCACTATGAAAATAATGGAAGAAGGGTGTGTGGTAATATGAATACATATGTGAATGTGTGTGTATATGGTTACAGTTATATATGGATAGAGGGCATAGGTTGAATTTGTTGGGAAGGGAGAAAACTCAAGGGATGAAATTATGAGGTGAGAGAGGAAAGTGGCAAGAGGAGATGGGGAGAGACAGGGTAGGGTAAACTATCTCATGTAGGGGAAGTGGGTGCAAAGGAGGGGGAGAATAAGGAAGGCTAAAAAGGCAAAACCACATTCATATTGAATTTGGTTCAGGGAGAAAATGACATACATACTAAATGGGATATCTCAACCTGCAGCAGGATAGGGGGAAGGGAGATGAGAGGAGGGATGATGGATGGGAGGGCATCCTTGGGGTGAGGGGAGGTTGGAAGTACCCACTATAGAAGAGGGACAGGATTATGTAGGGAATGGACCAGGTGGAGGGTAGGATGAGTGGGAGGGAATTATAAGCAGCCTTGTACAATATATCTACTATGATAATGTTTTGCATAGCTAGACATGTACAACATATACTGAATTACCTATCTCCCCAGAGGGAATGGGTGACAAGGGAGGAAGGAAATGGATCTGAAATTTGAGGTCTTAAGATTAAATGTTTCAAATATATATAAATACTATTATTAATACTCTTTTGCTTATAATTGGGAGATAAGATGTGCAGGCATTGGGACACAAAGATTCACCTTCCTCTAATGGAAAAGTCGAAGGGGGTATGGGAGAAGGTATGGGGGAGAGCAGATTGGAGGAAGCGATATCTTGTGGGACTGCTATTCTGGGAGGTTGGGTAGGGGAATAATGGGGGGAAAATGATTGTAACTCAAAATCTGGTGGAAATGAATGATGTAAAACAGAAGTTAATAAAGCATTTGTTTAAAAAAAAGTTCAAATTTACCAGATGGAAAAAGAATCTCAAAAGCTCACTGAAGAGAATCATACCTTCAAAATTAGATTGGAGGAAATGGAAGCTAGTGACTTTATGAGAAATCAAGATACTATTAAACAGATTCAAACAAATGAAAATATAGAAGGCAATGTGAAATATCTCATTGGGAAAACCACTGACCTGGAAAATAGATCCAGGAGAGATAATTCAAAAATTATTGGACTACCTGAAAGCCATGATGACAAAAAGAACCTCAGAATCATCCTTCAAGAAATTCTCAGAAAATTGCCCTGATGTTTTAGATCCAGAGGGCAAAATAGAGGTTGAAAGAATCCACCAATCACCTCCCGAAAAAAGATCCCAAAAAGAAAACTCCTAGGAATATTATAGCCAAATTCTGGAGTTCCCAAATCAAGGAGAAAATACTACAAGCAGCCATGAAGAAGCAATTTGAATATTGTGGAAACACAATAAGGATAACATAGGATCTGGCAGCTTTTACACTGAGGGATTGAAGGGCTTGGAATATGATGTTCCAGAGGTCAAAGGAGCTGGGATTAAAACCAAGAATCACCTACCCAGCAAAACTGAGTATCATGTTTCAGGGGAAAATATGGTCATTCAACAAGCATTCTTGATGAAAAAACCAGAGTTGAATAGAAAATTTAACATTCAGATAGAAGAAGCAACAGAAACATGAGAAGGTTAAACAGGGAAAAGAAATCATAAGGAATTTATCAAAGTTGAACTATTTACATTCCCACATGGAAAAATGATATTTGTAACTTATGAAACCTTTCTCAGTATGAGAATAGTTAAAGGGAATAGAAATGTGTGTGTGTATGTGTGTTTATGCATACTATGTATATATATATGTGTACAGGTATACATAGACAGAGGGCACAGGACCAATTTAATAGGAAGGGGTGATAATTGTAAGGTGAATTTGAGAGGTGAGATAGGTATATAATGAGAGGAGATGGGGAGAGAAAGAATGGTTTAAATTACCTCATATAGAAAAGGCAAGGGAAAACTGTTACAATGGAGGGGAAGAACATGAAGCCAAAAGTGAATGGGTCAATCTTACTCTCATTGAATTTGGCTTAGGGAGGGAATGACATACACACTAAATAGGGTATCTCACCCTACATGAGAGTAGGGGGGAAGGGGATGAAGGGGGATGATGGAGGGGAGGGCATGTTGGGGGGGAGGGAATTTGGAAGCACTCATTTTGGAAAAGAGACAGGGTCAAAATAAAGAATAGAACTAGTGGGATGTGGGATAGGATAGAGGGAAATATAGTCAGTCTTTCACAATATATCCACTATGGAAATGTTTTGCATAGCTACACACGTACAACCTATATTGAATTGCTTATTATCCCAGTAAGGGTTTGTGAGGAGGGAGGAACGGAAAGAATCTGGAATTCAAAGTTTTAAAATCAAATGTTTAAAATGTCCGTGTGTGTGTGTGTGTGTGTGTGTGTGTGTGTGTGTGTGTGTGTATGTATGTATGTATGTATAATTTTTTTTTTTACCTGCAACTTGGAAATAAGATGTACAGGCACTGGGGCATAGAGATCCATCTTGCCTTACTGGAAAGTCAGAAGGGGAATGGGGGAGGATATAGGAGAGAGCATATTGGGGGAGGGGGTATTCAGTGGGATCACTGTTTTGGGGTGGTGGGTAGCAGAAAGATGGGGGGAATTTTTTTAACTCAAAATCTTGTGGAAATGAATGATGTAAACTAAAAGTAAACAAAATTTAATTCAAATTTTTTTTAAAATTAAAAGATTATTTTCCAATTAATTTTTAATATATCTTTCTACTGCCCTTTATTAAATGTATTTTCATTGCATTATGATCTGAAAAAGATGAATTTCACATATCTGCCTTTCTGCATTTGATTGTGAGATTTTTATACCCTAATACAGAGGCAATTTTTATGGTGGTACCATGTACTACTGAGAAAAGTATACTTCATTCTATCCACATTCAGTTTTCTCCAAAAGTCTCTCATATCTAACTTTTCTAAAATTCTATTCAAACCCTTAACTTCTTTC
Organism: Gymnobelideus leadbeateri; assembly: GCA_011680675.1. Classification (NCBI taxonomy): domain Eukaryota; kingdom Metazoa; phylum Chordata; class Mammalia; order Diprotodontia; family Petauridae; genus Gymnobelideus; species Gymnobelideus leadbeateri. The sequence goes on from WOXC01011423.1 coordinate 211,835, forward strand.
TTGTTTTGTTTTGTTTTGTTTTGTCAAATTTATCTAGTTGTGAGAGAGGAAAGCTGAATTTCTCCACTAGTATAGTTTTACTGTCTCTTTCCTCCTGTGACTCATTTAATTTCTTTAAGAATTTGGATGCTATAAAGGATGATACTGTAAGCAATCTCAGAAAGCAAGGAATAGTTTACCTGTCAGATTTGTGGAGAGGGAAAGACTTTATGACTAAACAAGAATTAGAGAGCATTATAAAATGCAAAATGGATAATTTTGATTACATTAAATTGAAAAGCTTCTGTACAAACAAAGCCAATGTAACCAAGATTAAGAGGGAGGTGGGAAATTGGGAAAGAATTTTTACAACCTATGTCTCTGATAAAGAACTTATTTCTAAAATATACAGAGAATTGAGTCAAATCTATAAGAATACAAGTCATTCCCCAATTTATAAATAGTCAAAGGATATGAACAGGCAGTTTTCAGAGAAAGAAATTAAAGATATCTATAAGTATATGAAGAAATGCTCTAAATCATTATTGATTAGAGAGATGCAAATCAAAACAACTCTGAGGTACCACATTTTAACGGTCAGATTGGCTAGACAAATGCTGGAGAGGATGTGGACAAATTGGAACACTAATGCATTGCTGGTAGAGTTGTGAACTGATCCAACCATTCTGGAGAGCAATCTGGAATTATGTCCAGTATAAATAATTTTATACCCTTTGACCCAGCAATACCACTTCTAGGGTTATATCCCAAAGAGATCATAGAAGTGGGAGGAAGACCTATATGTACAAAAATATTTATAGCAGCTCTTTTTGTGGTTGCAAAGAATTGGAAATTAAGGGGGCCTATCAATTGGGGAATGGCTGAACAATTTATGGTATATGCATGTAATTGAATACTATTGTGCTATAAGAAACAAGGAGCAGATGGACTTCATATTTACCTAGAGAGACTTATATGAACTGATGCTGAGTGAGAAGAGTAGAACCAGGAGAAATTTGTATATAATCACAGACACAACATATGTGTGATGACCAACTATGATAGACTGGACTCTTCTCAGCAATGCAGTGATATAAGTCAATCCCAAAAGACTCATGATGGAGGGAGATATCTACATCCAGAGAAAGAACTAGAAAGAACTGAGTCTGAATCCTGATTGAAGCAAACTACTTGATCTTTTTCTTTTTCTTGTTTGGTTTTATTTCCTCTTTACCATTTTTCATTCCATCTAGTACAATCTGCCTTTGTAACCTGACAAATGTCTAATGTGAAAGTATTTGCAGATCCTATACTGGATTGTATGCCATCATGGGTGGGGGGGGGGGGAGGGAAAGAACATTTGAGACTCAAGGAATTGTGGAATTGAATCTTGTAAACTAAAAGTAAACAAACAAATTAATAAAGATAAAAAAAGAGGGCAGAGCCAAGATGCTGGGGTAGAAACAACACTTTCCCAGCCCTCCTGCCCACACCACTTCCAAAACATAGAAAAGGGGACTATAAACAACCTCCGGAGCTCCAGAACCCACAAAATGACACAGGGAAGATAACCTCCCACTGAGGACAGCCCAGTAGCCCAGCAGGGAGCGGCCAGGACAGCACTCTGGGAACCAAGCCCAGGACCTCATTAGTCAGAGGTTTCAGCCCCAGGGTGGCCAGACCAGCAGACTCCAGAACACCAGCAGCTGTGGCATTTCGAGAATTACCAACACATAGATTCCAATGACAAAGTGAGAGGTCAGTGTAGTATGGACTTTGGGACTGGTTGGGAGGGCATGTTGGCCTCTTTCCCTGGGGGTGAGAAGCCTCTGAGTAGCCACTCTTCGAAGCTGCCATGTTGCAACTTCAGTTCCTGCCCTGCAGACTGTAGGGGTACCTGCCATCACTCTGGGGTGGGGAGGGCAATTGCTCTTGCTTTAACCTTCTTGGATCTGGATTCTGGTATGGGGTGGAGGTATTGGGGTGTGTGACCAGCTTGCCAGAGTGTGCAGGGGCTTCAGAGAGGGCACCCAAATAATACCTCTGGTAGCTGAGAAAACCCCAGTGTTTAGGATGGAAGCTCTCCTGGCTGGTGGCAGAGTCCTACTGTGGCAACAAGCCCCAAAGTCAAGTAATTGAGTGGCAACATGCCTAGGGAAAGGAAACAAAATAAACAGAAAAATGCAACATTAGACTCCTATTTTGGGGGCAAAGAGGACCAAAATGTGGAACAGGAGGAGGATTAGGAGGTCAGAACTCCTGTACCAAAAGCCCCAAATGAAAATGCGAGATGGTTACAGGCCATAGAGGACCTTAAGCAGGATTTTAAAAACCAAATAAGAGAAGTGGAGGAAAAATTGGGAAGAGAAATGAGAAAGATGCAAGAAAAGTATGAAATGAGAGTCAACTGCCTGACAGGAAAATAACACCTTAAAAAATAGACTAACTCAAATAGCAAAAGAGGCTCAAAAAAGCAATGAGGAGAAGACTGCCTTAAAAAGCCTAATTTTCCAGATGGAAAAAGAATCTGAAAAGCTCACTGAGGATAATCATTCCTTCAGAATTAGACTGGAGCAAATGGAAGCTAGTGACTTTATGAGAAATCAAGATGCTGTTAAGCAGATACAAACAAATGAAAGAATAGAAGGCAATGTGAAATATCTCATGGGAAAAATCACTGACCTGGAAAATAGATCCAGGAGAGATGATTTAAAAATTATTGGATCACCTGAAAACCATGATCAAAGAAAGAACCTAGAAATCATCCTTCAAGAAATTCTCAAGGAAAATCGCCCTGATGTTTTAGACCCAGAGGGCAAAATAGAGGTTGAAAGAATTCACCAATCACCTCCTGAAAAAGATCCCCAAAAGAAAACTCCTAGGAATATTATAGCCAGGTTCCAGAATCCCCAGATCAAGGAGAAAATACTACAAGCAGCCAGGAAAAAACAATTTCAATATTGTGGAAACACAATCAGGATAGCACAGCATCTGGCAGCTCTACACTGAAGGGCATGGAATATGATATTCCAGAGGTCAAAGGAGCTGGGATTAAAACCAAGAATCACCTACCCAGAAAAACTGAGTATCATGTTTCAGGGGAAAATATGGTCATTCAGTGGAATAGAGGACTTTCAAGCATTCTTTTTTTTCTTTTTATTTATTTATTTTAAACAAATACTTTATTAACTTCTGTTTTACATCATTCATTTCCGCCAGATTTTGAGTTACAATCATTTTCCCCCCATTATTCCCCTACCCAACCTCCCAGAATAGCAGTCCCACAAGATATCGCTTCCTCCAATCTGCTCTCTCCCATACCTTCTCCCATACCCCCATCGACTTTTCCATTAGAGTAAGATGAATCTTTGTGTCACAATGCCTGCACATCTTATCTCCCAATTATAGGCAAAAGAGTATTAATAATAGTATTTATATATATATTTCAAACATTTAATGTTACGACCTCGAATTTCAGATCCATTTCCTTCCTCCCTTGTCACCCATTCCTTCTTGGGATATAAGTAATTCAGTATATGTTGTACATGTCTAGCTATGCAAAACATTATCATGGTAGATATATTGTACAAGGCTGATTATAATTCCCTCCCACTCATCCCACCCCCCACCTGGTCCATTCCCTACATGATCCTGTCCCTCTTCTATAGTGGGTACTTCCAACCTCCCCTCACCCCAAGGATGCCCTCCCATCCATCATCCCTCCTCTCATCCCCCTTCCCCCTATCCTGCTGCAGGTTGAGATATCCCATTTAGTATGTATGTCATTGTCTCCCTGAACCAAATTCAATGAGAATGTGGTTTTGCCTTTTCTGCCTTCCTCTTCTCCCCCTCCCTTGCAACCACTTCCCCTCGTTTCTTCTACATGAGATAGTTTACCCTACCCTGTCTCTCCCCATCTCCTCTTGCCACTTTCCTCTCTCACCTCAATTTCATCCCTTGAGTATTCTCCCTTCCCAACAAATTCAACCTATGCCCTCTATCCATATATAACTGTAACCATATACACACACATTCACATATGTATTCATATGACCACACCCCTTCCATTATTTTCATAGTGAGAAAGATATCATCAGTCACAGTTATTGCTTTTCCATATAGGAATGTAAATAGTTCAACTTTGATAAGTTCCTTTTGATTTCTTTTCCTGATTACCTTCTCAGGCATCTCTTGCTTCTTGCATCTGGATGTCAAATTTTCTATTCAATTATGGTTTTTTCCTCAAGAATGCTTGAAAGTCCTCTATTCCACTGAATGACCATATTTTCCCCTGAAACTAAATACTCAGTTTTGCTGGGTAGGTGACCCTTGGGTTCATTCCCAGTTCTTTTGCCCTCTGGAATATCATATTCCATGCCCTTCGATCCCTCAGTGTAGAAGCTGCCAGGTCCTGGCTATTCTGATTGTGTTTCCACAATATTGAAATTGTTTCTTCCTGGCTGCTTGTAGTATTTTCTCCTTGATCTGGGGATTCTGGAACCTGGCTATAATATTTCTGGGAGTTTTCTTTTTGGGATCTTTTTCAGGAGTTTGATTGGTGGATTCTTTCAGCCTCTATTTTGCCCTCTGGATCTAAACATCAGGGCAGTTTCCTTGAGAATTTCTTGAAGGGTGATTTCTAGGTTCTTTCATGATCATGGCTTTCAGGTAGTCCAATAATTTTTAAATTGTCTCTCCTGGATCTATTCTCCAGGTCGGTGGTTTTTCCCATGAGATATTCACATTGCCTTCTAATCTTTCGTTTGTTTGGATCTGCTTAACAGCATCTTGATTTCTCATAGCTTCCATTTGCTCCAGTCTAATTCTGAAGGAATGAATCTCCTCAGTGAGCTTTTGAGATTCTTTTTCCATCTGGTAAATTTGACTTTTTAAGGCATTCTTCTCCTCATTGCCCTTTTGGGCCTCCTTTGCCATTTGAGTTAGTCTATTTTTTAAGGTGTTGTTTTCCTCAGTCAGGCTGTTGACCCTCATTTCATACTTTTCCTGCATCCTTCTCATTCTCTTTCTAATTTTTCCTCCACTTCTCTTATTTGATTTTTAAAGTCCTTCTTAAGGTCCTCTATGGCCTGCAACCCGCTCATGTTTGCCCCTGGGGCTTTTGGAGCAGGACTTCTGACCTCACAGTCCTTTTCCCGCTCTATGCCCCCAAAATAGGAGTCTAGGGTTGCATTTTTCTGTTTCCTTTGCCTCGGCATGTTGCCACTTAATTACTTGACTTTTGGGCTTGTTGCCACACTATGGCTTTAAGGCCAGATAGAGGAATTTTCTTCCCGAACGTGTGGGGGGCA